>JAHHFK020002655.1:0-34907 GCA_024533555.2 Aedes koreicus
TCTGTCCACCAAGGAGGTGCGGCTCAAACAGCGTCTGTCCTGGCATCCAGCGGTTCAATAAGAAACGCTGTATCGCGCCAACTATACATTAGGTGGCAGCCGCACCAAGGCGATGTAGGCAGCGTGACCCCGGTAAAGAAGCATGCTGAAATCTTATCCTTCCACGAAAAATGGAAGTATTCTTTATACGGTATATAATTTCAGATCATCCATGAAATTCCCAAGTATTGTATAATAATTTTGAATTGTTTTCTTCCTCCTTGGCTATGATAATGGAAGTCCGTCTACAATTGCAGCAGGATCAGCAGATATGCAGACATTACAAATATAATTGTTATTATCATTTTATATTACAACATCCTTTCACAATATTTTTATGCTATTTTCAGGTTCGCATTTGCATCGTTGTAAGTTTTGGCCCACCTAACTCACGTTATGTATTTGAAAAGATAGCATGGTTTCTTACATTTTTTTAGAGAGAGAGGAATTTTCTCTATTTTGGAGTTTCAATCATGTAACATCGCAGCGGAAGAGGCAAATAGTGGCATTGAATTATTATTATATGTACATTATGTAGTATTTCTTTACAACATCGTATTATTTCCATCATATCATTACCTTCATATTTTCATACAACAAACCTGATTTAGGCGGTATCTGGCTTAAACACGAAACATACCTTCAATTTATGACATCTAGCGTTGCATCTAGCGATGCATATAATATGTCCAGTATAAAACGCAGAAAATTACTGCTGTGGTAAGCTTTTGAAAATTACGGAATCTGTGGTAGGCTTTTGCACTTATTACTGAATGTATTTTTCATTTCCGGTTTGCAAATAGACTTTTTACCAATTCTGAGCTGATCTGATTCTTGCAGCGCTGTGTGCCATTTGGCTAGTGTTTGATTTTACATTTCATTCTTTGTCATTACTTCATCATTACTTACACCATCATTATATTTGGCAATATTGTTTTATTGATTTTACTTTATAGATGATTTAAATATTACTTATTGTTTTTTTTGCCCATTTATCTTTAACTCCCTTCTAGTTAAATCTTCCCATTTCTAACTCGGTAGCAATGACTATTAGGTCAGCAAAAATAAAAGCAGATTGCTGTTATAAAATCAGCATCAAGTAGAAAATTGTGACCATGGCAACAGTAAATTAAAATGTATAAATGTTAGTTTTGATAAATTTCAATAGATTTAATAAACTTTTTCAGGATACCTCAAATCAAGATTTTGGTGAAATGCTGCTATCGCTGAAAACGAACGAAAACGTGCTTAAGTGTGAACCACAGAACGCTACACTTTAATATTTTACAACATTTATTGCATTACAGGATCAACCGAATGAAGATCATATATTACAGATACAAAGGCTTGTAGTATTTTTCATTTACATAAATATATACACCATTATATAAATATTTCATGGGAATGGGAGGGACCATCAGGGCACCCGATTGAAGCACTCTGGATGGGGAGAGTGGGAATGCCAACTCCCCATTGCTAACAGTTTGTGAATAGAGGGCGGGCTCTTCTCCCCGCCCATTGGGGCATCCTCATGTTAGATAGCTTGCTCTTATGACCAATTGTTCAATCTTGTTGTTGGAAGGAGATTCTTTATATCCCTGTGGATACGTATAAGTGATGTTGCCTATCGATCCACCCAACTCCTTTTTGGCCCTTCATACAATGGCATGATTAGGATAATCAGTGGTTATTAAAGCTTGATCAAGTCTAACAGAGAGGAGAGCCCATTGCTGTCGGACTTAGTTTCCGTGCTACAATGGGTGGTAGTACATATCATACATACATCAACTTATCTGTCAATACTATAATCGAAAATTTGTGCTTATTTGGCAACCATGGACCTTTATGACGTATAATACACGCACACTTATGCGTTTAATACACGCACACTTATCATCTAAATCACACGAGTGCAAGCGAGAAAAGTGAGAAAAAAAACAATTGATTCGTTTAAGTGATGCCAGAAAGTAATTTATCTTTCATGTGGTGGCGAGTGTGTTTGAAGTGTGGCGGATTATGGCAGATTGTGTTTTTGAGGGTGTTAACACATTGTGGTCGAGTGACTTACCTCCTGCCCTAAAAGCAAGCAAGGATGTAAATGCATATAATTTCTTTATTTTATTACGAGAACCTTTTTGAAAATCAGTTAGTACTAATTGCATTTCCGAAAAATGTGAAATTTAAAGTGAAACACAAATAATATCTTAAAACAACGAGCGAAAAATTAACATCTGGGTGCTTTCAATGCAGTTCTATCATTCACTCTTGCATTCTTCACCACTTGCTTAAGTTACTGACTTTTTTTCTGAACAAATTTGAGTCATTTACTATTAACATTTTTTCTGAACAAATTTGAGTCATTTACTATTAATTACTACTATCTACAATTGCTAAAAAATTCCAGCACAAGGGATGTATAGTAGAACGATTGTAATGATATGAAATGCATTTTTAATTTGCAAAATTAATTAATAAGAGTCATGGTCAGCAATAGATTTTAATGTTATTGTATATTATTGTATTGTATGGTTTTCATCTGGTTAGCTACCCACAGAAGTAATCTGTTCTTAACATCGTAAATAAACCGTCGGACAATGTAGCACAGTGATATGTATGACCAATAAAAAAAGATCGTAAGTAATCGTGGTAACCAACTACAACTATAGGAAAATAACCCTCCGTTATCGATTTCCAGGCATAACTATCCCATTGTGCACCGACACCGAGATTCACGTGAAAAACGTGCTACTGCCACCGCCGCCGCACCAACAATAAACACAAACATGCAGCACACGAGGTGGGAGCGAGACTTAAAATCCCTCGACGAGCGGAGAGCGCCAAGAGAGTTCCTATTTCTGATGAGGCGGCTGCATGTGTGAGTTTTTGGGGGACACTGGTATTCGCGGTCCAACTTGCGTCCCCCGTTCCATTTTTCCTTCGCTTTTGCTGGGATGAAAGATTTTTCCACCATAATTTTTTTCATCAATATGATGCCTAGGCAAGTGACTGCCTTCAATCAAGCATATTTCACTAGCTGTCACATCCAATAATCACTGACACAATTCTTCCTATACTATCCATTTCCACATGCTCTTTTTCCACTGGCTGCATTTCCCTGCAGCGTTTCGATTTTTACCAAGGTAAGATCATGTCGTTGCAATGCTATGCCAAATAGATTTTCACTTCTTCTGTAATAGGCGTGAAGAACCTTGACACAGGATCAAACGTTGGACCCCCAACAGTATTTTTATTTTTCCACCTAACTACTTAAAAAATTCGGTATCCTCCAGAATCACCAGCAAAAAATTCGTTTTTCCAATATTGCACACACTTATTCCCCGTTTTAATCTGTAAATTGAATCTCTAAACCGAATAACGCGAAAACGAGACAGCGACGGTGACGACGACGGACGTCTCCAACATCCACAACAACCAAGACGACTCGACTCGATGATGATGAAAGTGTCTCGGCAAAAATGAGACTGTGATGCTCTTCCACTATTGTACCGTACCCGTAAGACAGGCTGTAGCCGTGAGATTGCACGTCGTATACGGATATAGGACGGTGTGTGATAGCAGCTACAGATCGATGTAGAAATTTTCCAGGTTATCCAGCATCGGACATGCGCAGACTGATGGTAAGCCCTTTTGCGCTCAGTTCGCAAGCATTTTCCGTGTGTTTTCCGTATGAATTTTCTATATGTAAACAGCAAGGATGATTCAAACACAGAGAACAGACATTGATGTCCATATACCTTTTCTTGAAAAACGTGTGTAAAAGTTAATATGGGCAGCCACTATAAAAAGCAAGTGCAAAGAAAAACCAACAAAAATTTCAGATTATGTGCTAGGCTTTTTATTGATAAACTTTTACATGACAGTTATCGCACAACTGCAGCGCCGCCTACTAGGAGCATAACGACATACATTTGAAATGTCGGTTTAAAGTTTTACACAAGTAGCAGACCGAAGATGAACGTCTGTTCTCTGTGATTCAAATAGCACCCACTGATCGGAAATCAGTTCAGTGGACAAAATTTAAAAAGCGTGCCTTTGCGTTGATGGTAGGTGGAATCACATGGTTAGAAGTAACAGGTGATTTCTATGGATAAACGGCAATCCATTATTTTAAGCTATTAGACGGAAAGGGCCGTTTCGCAAAGTGAAATATTCTACTTAAAAATAAATTGGAAAACAAGAAAAAAATTAACTAACACTTAACTTGTTCACTTGTTCGCAAACGAAACTGGCCTATCTGTTGAAATACAAGCATTGTCTAGTAGCATTAAATAAACGAAAAAAAAAATTGCCCGCATTTACCAGTGATAGTTTAAAAAATGGTTTATATTTTTAGTTTTTTTTTCTATTATTTTAAGTGAACAAATCAACTTTTAGTTTAAATTTTCCTTGTTTTTCAATTAAAGTAAAATATGTTCTGTAGTTTTGACACATCATTCCTACGATCTATCAAACGGTATAGTCTCATACCTCATGCCTTGTGCAAACTAAGTTGCAACACACACAAATAATACGAAAGTTGTTACGCTAATATTTAGTTTAACTCAGTTGTTATCGACTTGCAAGTAAGTATTTTAATTTTTTTCGTATTGTTTAGAAAGAGCATATTTTCAAATTGAAATTTGTATAACTGTCAAAATTACACCTTCATAGATAAACTACTGCCCATTTTGATTTTTTTTTAAAGAGTGAACGGGTAAAAGAGTTTTTAAGCTGATTCATTTAAGATTTACATATATAAATAAAGTTAATGGTATATCGAAAACTTTATAAATTTGACGGGATGCAGTTTTGTTTCCGGAAATTTCTTTCAGCATTTCTACTTATTTCATACATAGGGCTCCGAGATCCGAACGAACGTCACTACTACAAACTCATGTTATGTTTATTTTAAACAAATTAATAATAGGAATAAACGTACAAATTTTAGATACAAGAATAAATTATTATTGTTTTTGAATAATATTTGGATTCTACTGATTGCGTAAACAGTAAAAAACCATTCAATGACAAGGGAACGTCCATTAATTACGTCACGCAAAAATTGACTTTTTGTAACCCCCCCCCCCCCCCCCATGTCACGTTTTTTGTATGGACCTTCAAATTTTTTTGTATGGATCGTCACGTTTTCTCGAAACCCCCCTCCCCCCTACTGCGTGAAATAAATAATGGACCTTCCCCAATATGGCATACATTAACAATATCTGTTGATGTTAAGGTAATATGGTGAAAACAAGATTAAGCTATTTGATAACAATAACATAAAATGTGATAGTATATCTTACATTCGAAATATAGTTTCGACATAGAGCAAATTGTTTTTCGTTATGCGGGAGGGTTTGCTCAGAGTTTTGCTACTGGAATCGAGCAAATAATCTACTGATAAATGTGAGCATTAGCTCATATTCCGAGTGTCGAAACATTGCCTTGGCCTCACGTTCTGGAGAGGAACGTAAGCGTTCACTTTCGCCTGTCCGGTAAATGTTTTGTTGAAATTAACATGCCTTGATTTTCATTCAAACATTGTTATTTTGGTTGGAAACATGCTATCAATTTATTTTGAATAATTCTTATGTTTCAAGTAGAACATTGATATTTTTTATTTAAATTGAAGAAATTTGTATCCTGATATGCATACTCTAAAATACTTTATTGCAAAAGTGTTATTGAGTTTATATTACTTGATTAAAGGTAAGACTTAAACAAATTTTGGATGTAGAAAGAGATGTTCGGTCACCACCATGAGGCACCAAAAGTGGACAGTAATGTTTGCTAGAATGAAAGATATGAAGAGAAAGTATTGAAAGTTCTGTCAGTGTACGGTAGGTTGGAAATAGTATAGAAGTATTGAAAATTGAGCGAAAGGGCATGGGTAAAGTAGTACTCGAACCAAGGACGTTACCTTTGCCATACATCCCACTGCGGGGTAGGTCCAGGCAGGAACAGATCCGCCACCGTGACTGGCAAAAGTAACGTGTTGGATCGCACTCATGTACAACTGATAGCTTGTGATAGTTTCTAGCGGTAGTTTGTACACACTCTGTTTTGATGCGTACATGGGAGAGGAACTCCTCTCCTTTTGGGTTTGGTTTTGATACACAACGTCTGATAATTACTTAATTATTTTTTTTTATACTTCTATTCTATTTCCAACATACCGTACACTGACGGAACTTTCAACTCTTTCTCTTCATATCTTTCATTCTAGCAAACATTACTGTCCACTCTTGGTGCCTCATGGTGAAGAGCGAACATCTCCTTCTACATCATAATCGTTACTCCACGCACGGAGAATACAAAACATAACAATTAGAAATTTTGGATTTTGATTCCATTTTTAATGCAGATTGCAAATATGCGTTAATCTCGATACCTCTAAAGAACTCGTTAATCCCAATTGAGGAGTCCAAGTAACGCAAAAGTGAGGTTAAACGATACATGGCGCTCGTGAAACACAAATTTCTGCTTAACTCGAGAACTAATCAAGCAAATGGAACCAAATTTGGCATATGGGGGGTTTTGAAGGCAATGATTGTATGAGGGTCATATACAAATGAAACATAAATAGGGGCGAAATATAAAAAAAATAAAAACCCTAATAAATTTCGTATGGTTATTTTTCTTACCGACCTATTTGGGGTATCATCCAAACCATTAAAGAAATTGTTGGAGGATTTGTGATATCGTTCGTTTAAGGTAATTTTTTATCAGGGCAAGTAACTAAAACACAAAATGTGTATTTTTCGGGTTAAAAAGCATGTTGTGAAAAAATTTAGACCTGTTGTATAGAGAAAAAAAAAACTCAAAAAAAAAAAAAAAAAAAATGGGGTTTTTATAAAAAAAATTTTTTTTTTGGGGGGGGGGGGGGGGGGGGGGGGGGAAAGTGGGGGAAAAACGAATGGGAAAGTGGGGGGGGGGGGGGATTACCCGTTCTGCTTACTGAGTAGATGGTCGGGAGTTCAATCCCAGGCCCGTCCCCTTCCTTGTCATTTGTCACTTGCTTCTTTTTATCACCACTAGATTTAAAATAAAAGCAGTCTATTGCGCTTCCATTGATCGCATCACTTACCACAGTGAATCCATGATCTAAAAATAACCTGCCTCACTAACAAGAAACTATCCTTTCCTTGACGATTGTGGAAACGCAGAGGTAAACACGGTCTCTAACCAACGATTGTCAAACTAATCATCCTTCTTCCCTCCCTGAAGACCTGATCTATAAATAGAATGAACTACTGAACTTTTACATTGAAGATGTAAAGCTACTTCCAAGCTCCATCTATGTGGTTCTCTGTGCAATTACACTAGTTCTGATCAGTAACGGAGTAGCAACTACAAAACGCAAGGCCTTTAAAAAAAAAACATAGAATAATGAAGACGATAATGACATTTAAAACATTGCCAGAAAGTTATTATCAGTATCGACAATAAATATTCATTAGGGCCTTTTATCGTCATTAAAAACACACCTAATCGATGAATGAATGAAAACCACGGTCATTTCGAAGAGGAAAAGTTCATCTATCCGACAAAATTGGAGGGTTCTATGGGTGGTCTTTGTGCCACGAGAAATTTACGGAAGAAGCCATTGTTTATGTTTGTCAGTTAGGCCCTAATGAAAAATCTTTGTCGAGTTTCAGTTTTAGAAACTACGATTTAGACTAGTTTTAGAAAGAACTCACTATAGCTACACAGCTATAGCTTTACTTGGATTCTTCAATACGATTTACTCAAATTTGAGTGACTCCACTTTCAACGGAATTGTGTTAAAAAAGACTCAATAATGATGTAAATAAATAACCGATCGCTCACTACTAGCTCCAAAAATAACCAAAGCTGTAAACCTGTCAAGGCGTATACTGATGAATCGAAGATAATATGTCAAACATCGACTCAACGTCTTATGGCGTAAAGCAAACAACGACAAGACATTTTGTTTAAGGATGTCACATCTCCTCATCTTCCCATTTTAAAAATTCAAATTCAACGAAGGGTAATAAATTTTGTTTGAAATAGTCCCTTACTATTAATTAGATTTAAGAAAATGCCGAAGAATTACCTTTCGTTGCGATACAACAAAATAGTTCATCTCCGTAACAACTACTGGGATGGTAGGTGTAGTATTATTATTTACTATAAACTGTAAAAATAGCCTTTTGTTTTTGTTTTTATTTAAATTCTCTTGATTAATTTCACGTTTCACAGAAATGTTTTGCACTTTGTTCTGGTCTCCATTTGAAAGGAACTTACCGGCAAAACGACAGACGAGAAGCGGACACGTCATAGATTCCGATGGTGAAGAGGACGATGGGATCAAGCCATTTGAGATTGTACTGTAAGTTTTATTATGCTTCTCTTCCAAATCTAGAAGTATATTTGAAAGAACCAATTTCAGTAACAACGATTGGATCATATCAGAGACTAAATATGATGATCATGACAACACTCCGGATACCAGCCGTACAGAAACGGCTTATTCATCAGATCCGCAACCTGACAGTCCTCAAGCATTGTACAAATGCGAAAAATGTTCCAAACGTTTTCGCAATCCCCGCCAGCTACGCAGTCACGGGATTACCCATTCTGATGAACGATTGCACACTTGTGAATGCGGTAAGAGTTTCAAAACGCGTGTATATTTGGGAATACATCGCCGCAAGACTGGTCACCACAATTGGACTATAAGTTGCCCTAAGTGTGGTAAACCGTTTGCCAGGTCCGGTCACATGGCTCGGCATAGTGCGGCGGCTTGTGAGAAGTTCTTGGCGAAAAGGAAAAAGACATTGTCAACGTAAATCTTTTGTCAAATAATTTCTTTCATTATTGATATGTATCCGTATCAGTATTTTTGATCACTGTGTTTATGTTACCATCGTCTGAAAATACATATATATGTACGTATTCGAGGATACAGTCTCTGTAGATGGCGGTCCCCTTGGTTGTTTTATGGTTATACGGTTTTTTGAAGGGGGCTTTATGGTAACAAGGGAAATATTTTGGTTTTGATTATTTTGTGTTGGTTTGATTAAAGGAGTCGGAATGATGCGAGCGTTAAATATTTTTTTTTTTGGGGGGGGGGGGGGGGGTTCGGTTGTAATAAGGTGGTTTTTTTTTTTTTGTTTTTGGATCGAAGTGTGCTTTTGCCGCGAGCGGACGTGTTTTCTCTACTGTCAGTTTTTTTTCGCTAGTTTTCACATAATTTGAAGAAAATAATTTTCAACCAGTTCGGCAGCGGCGGTAAAGTGATGTGCTTTAACCGGTGCAGTGGAAAGTGTTGAAATTTTCGGGGAAAGTGCCGGATCCGGGACGAGAATCATGTTTGAATCTTTCCGGGGAGGTCATTTATCTTGGATGGCTTCTTTGCTGTCGTTGTGGTGGTGATGTTAAATTTTTGCGCGACCAACGATTGGCGGCTGGTCGGCACCAATACAATCGCCGCGGGGTCGTTTTGTGATGGCACCAACACACTGGCCGGGAGTTTTGTTGTGTGAATGATTGCCTATTTCTGCAATTGGATACCGGATCAAACATTCAGCTAAGTATTGTATTTGAATATTACGGCTCCGGTAGTATGAAATATTGAAAAATTGAATTGTTCATTGGAATGCGAATGCGCTGTATACACAGACGTGTATACATATCGTTTTTGTTTTTTTCCTTATCTTTTTCTGTCTGTTTACCTTTTCTTCTACTAAGAGTTTTGTGCGTTTTTGCTGTTCGATATGTATAATCCTTGCGATGAATAAGTTGGTTTAGTGCCCAGGCAGGGATTTGCTTCGAAAGGGCAGAGAAATATATGAAGCAATTTCTTTCTGATGAAGGGCAAACTGAATTCAACAACACCTCTCATACATTCTCCTATCTAAAACACCTTCCCCTTCTCTTGTTATTCTTGCATGTTATCTGTGGTATTTTACATTTTGACGTTTATTCGGTGCACTCTTGTGCACCGTTCGATGTTTTTTTTTCAGTATTTTTGGTTTATCTGGGTGTAATTGATATATGTGTTGGTTTTGCCTTTCCTCGGCTTGGTAATGTTTTTCATCTTCGGCTTCGCATTTGCGCGATTTTTTTAGGTTTTGGCCCACCTAACCCACGCTATGTGTTGTGTATGTTGTTGCTGGGTTTACGTTGTTTGTTACTACTATCATTTCTATCACTTGTTTTACAATCAATCCATGTGCTGTTGTGGTTTAATTTTTATTTTATAGGTGACATCTATTGTTTGGTGATTTTTTTTACGTCCGATCGTCATTTTGAGTCAGTTAACTTTCATGTGATTGTTAACTTTCATGTGTTTGTTCTTGTTGAATTTGTTCATATAAATGTTGATTTTAAGCAGATCTCCGACGCTAGTTTGCTGCGTGTCAAGTGTGATCGTTTTTCAACATTTTTGATCACCCGTAACACTTGCCGGCCGGTTCTCATTGATGGTGCTCTTCCTCTTGACACTTCGTTTCCTGTGACACGTGTGAGGGGTCATGGAGTTCTTTGCATCTCTCTTGAGTATGTGTTGGATTAATTTCTATGCTATGCCAATTTGTTTTGCAGCATTTCAGAATAACATTTTTGATTTTTTTTTTTGCAATTGTATTTCTAAACTTCAAGTATTTTTCCATAATAAAGGGTTCCATTCCGCTTATAAGTAGTATATGATTGTATTTAAATACTTTTGTTTAAAGGTATTTAAATGGTCCACAAACACGATATTTCAACATTATGTATAAACCAGATATAAACCATTCATTCTTGTGAGTGGCCCCAAAAGTATCCTTACTGTTGGTTTAAATCGGTTCTCAAACTCAATGTTTTAACATATTTTTGTATTGTACTGAAATCAACCACCCTCACTTGTGAGTGGCCCCAACAGCATTCTTACTGTTGGTTTAAATCGGTTCTCAAACTCGATGTTTTAACATATTTCTGTATTGTACTGAAATAAACCACCCACACTTGTGAGTGGCCCCAACAGCATTCTTACTGTTGGTTTAAATCGGTTCTCAAATTCGATGTCTCAACATATTTTTGTATTTTACTGAAATAAACCACCCACACTTGTGAGTGGCCCCAACAGCATCCTTACTGTTAGTTTAAATCGGTCCTCATACTCGATATTTTATCAAACATTTGTATTTTACTCAAATAAACCACTTACACTTGTAAGTGGCCCCAACAGCATCCTTACTGTTGGTTTAAATCGGTTCTCAAACTCGACGTTTTAACATATTTTGTATTGTACTGAAATCAACCACAAACACTTGTGAGCAGCCTCAACAGCATCCTTACTGTTGGTTTAAATCGGTTCTCAAATTCAATGTTTTAACATATTTTTGTATTGTACTGAAATCAACCACCCACACTTGTGAGTGGCCCCAACAGCATCTTTACTGTTAGTTTAAATCGGTTCTCAAACTCGATGTTTAACATAGTTTTGTATTTTACTGAAATAATCCACCCACACTTGTGAGTGGCCTCAACAGCATCCCTACTGTTGGTTTAAATCGGTTCTCAAACTCCATGATTTAACATATTTTTGTATTTTACTCAAATAAACCACCCACACTTGTGAGTGGCCCCAACAGCATCCTTACTGTTGGTTTAAATCGGTCTTCAGCTCGATGTTTTTAAATATTTTTGTATTTTACTCAAATAACCCACCCACACTTGTGAGTGGCCCCAACAGCATCCTTACTGTTAGTTTAAATCGGTCCTCAAACTCGATGTTCTAACATATTTTTGTAGGCTACTGAAATAAACCACCCACACCTGTGAGTGGCCCCAACAGCATCCTTACTGTTGGTTTAAATCGGTTCCAAAATTTGAATAACTTTAATGTGCATCTCTGTACAGAGAATAAATCGGGAACATAGTTAAATATCTTATTCGCTGCCGACGTCAGTTGAATTCAGCACACCGTTTACCAAAACGAATCCCGCTGAAACCCAACCATTTTATCCAACATCCCAGTGATTTCTCGTGGAAGTGCAGAGGTGATCTCGGCTTCCAATAAAACGAGTATCACGTCAACATATTCCTACCCATTCCCTACTTGACCTGCATTCGGGCGAGGCCGGCGCTGGTATTGCCTTGGTTTGGGATCACCAGTTTTTACACATTGAGGATGTATGTTGGTCCCAAGCATCACCTGTTGGTTCTCTGTGTAATTACAGCTGATCTGGCAATAACGGAGTAGCAACCTCGGGCGGTCAATCATGCTCATGCTCATGCTCATGCTCTCACCTATTGTTTACTGTGGGACAAATCTCCAAGCGATTGGTTTTGCTAGACAGAGACAGAGTTCACGCTTCAAAATTTTTTTTAAAGCATTTTTTTTGGGGCCAATAAAAAATGTTTTTTTTTTTTTTTTTTTTTTTTTTAAAATAACAACGAGGGGGGGAAATCCTCTTTTTTTATTTTTTAAATATGACCAAATAGTGAGTTCCTACTTAATTTTATCACAAATTTACTTGTTGAATCCTCATTTGATTGAAGGTGTCGCATGATGGGTTTTGGATGAAGTCAATCAAAACTGGCCATGTTGCCTAGTGGATACTTTCCAGGGGATCCGATAACATATCCAGATATGACCCTGGCCCCTTCATTTGACCACCAATGAAGTCGTTGTTGATTTCTAGTGTCTGGTGGTGATTAATGGTGTCGCATGATAGGTTTTGGTTCAATTGTGAAACTGGTCCTTTCCCCTGGTGTACCTGGACCATGTACGAATTATGGTTGTCGAGTATCTATTTGACCATCATTCAACTTGCTTTTGAATTTGCATTTGTTTTGTCAAATGATGAGTTTAGCGCGAATGATGCCAATTATAGATTATGCACTAGGGTGATTCAAATTGTTATCTATTAGTATCTAATTAATAGTATCAATACTATAATTTTGCCGATGTTCTATCAAAAAGTGGCCTTCGACAAAAATTTCCGCATATCATTATAGCGAAGAGCTCGGATGATCCCTGGCCAAGGATGGAGGGTTCGGCGATGATTCGTCAAGTGTCAGAATAATCAATCTTTTGATTAATAGTAATAATTGTAGATGAGATATTTCTATTAGTTTAAGTTGTTTATTTGTTTGAAACTTGATTTATCATACCTTTAACATAGCTATAGAAACAGTTGCGCATGATCTAACTACAACTATCACTAATGTTAGAGTGACAGCCAGGGGTTCGGTACGGGTCTATACTAACAATTCTAGCACTAAAAAGACCTCGAAACCAACGTTCATCCGCGTAGGTTAGTTATATTGTAGTTATGTATTATAACTAACTTTTCTTTTCTGCTCTATTGTTACTCTTGCTGGTAGGCAGAAGTGTCTATTATAATAATTTTCATTAATTCACATTAACAATTACTTTGTTGTTGTTTCTTTTCTAATTTATTTTTCTTCTCTTCTCTCTCTCTCTCTCTCTCTTAATTTTGTTTCCAATAACGTATGATTGTTCTCTCCCTCTCGCCGCGGGTCAAATTTTCACCTTGTCGACGGTGAGAGGGCTTATCCCATGCTTTAAACATGGATGTGAGACCAAGAATTTGACCAGTAGTGGAAGTATCACATATTCTGCACATTTATTTCACTGCCACGCCGTAGAACGTTTATATAAAGGCACTAACATCAGGTGTGATACTGGCGGGTTAGGCCGCAATTCACTCTTAGACTTCTTACTTTCAATCAAAGGGAAACGACTAAAAGTACACTTTTCATTTTCGTGGCAACTTATGTTGTTGTTTATCCATGTGTTTTATGGAATGAATAACCAAAATCCCTGGTTTGCCCATGGTATAATAAGTGAAAGTAATTGCAAAATTTTCGAAAAGGGTGAATGTTTTGATCATGGTAAATATCTGACTGTTCGAAGTGAAGCACATAGCCACAGAAAAGTGTTACTTTAGACTGACGATGACAAACATGTTTATTAGAGATAGGACGCGGAGGGCCCGTTTAGGAAACACCATTTGAAGCAGTAGAATAAACCTTTCGTCGTGGTTTATATCAATATGATTGGTGAGCCATATACAATATCATAGGGTCAAGGTTTTCGTCTTACCCCCTTGTTTACAAAGTTCAAACACGGCATTTCAACCCAGCCGCGCTTTAATTCAAAGTTTGTGAATAGTGGGAGTGCGAGGCGTTGAGATTGAGTAGGAAAATGTATCCTCCAAACCAAACAATAAGTAAATAGAAAGGAAAAACAAATTAAAAATAAACTCGCTGGATAAGACAGAAACGTTTTTTTATTTTACTTGGTTTCAGATTAGTTCGTATTTCAAATATTTTTAAATTTGGGATGGCTACTAGATCCCAAGCTTTTTAAATTTGGGATGGCTACTATGAAACAACTATGGATCACAGGCTTGAATGTATAAACAGGAGATTAAGCCAGATTTTTTTCTTTTGGTTCTGTTGGATTTTTTGGTTAGGTTAGAGTGATTAGAGGTTCTGATTAAGTTTGGTTAGGTTACAGTACAGTGATTAGAAATGTAGTCAAAGAAACGAAAATTTGTTGTGAGAATATCACCAATAATCTCACATACACCCTGCATGAGCATGAGCATGAGCATGATTGACCGCCCACGGATGCAATTCCGTTATTGCCAGATCAGGTGTATCTACACAAAGAAAAAAGAGATGGTGTGTGGGACTAACATACATTTTCTATGTAGAAAGTGGGGACCCATCATAGAGAAAAAAGCGGGGGGGGGGGGGGGGGGGGGGGTGGGGGGGGGGGGGGAAGGGGGGTGTGATGATATTACTGTTTGGGGGGGGGGGAGAAACCCGACTTCGCAAGTGGGGGGGTGTTGGGGAGGGGGGGGGGGGGGAGGGGTTTGGGGGGTGTTTTGTGTTGAGAAAAAATATAAAATAACAAAACCAAAACCCCAAAAAAAAAAAAAAACTGAAAATAGACAAACATAACGAAAAACAAAACAAAACAAAATAGACAAAATAAAATAAAATAAAAAAGGATATTAGATTTTGTCTTCAAAATATGGTAGAAATAAATAATTTGTTGCTTTGCAAACCGGCTCTCCTCGATGACCTAGATGGCCACGTCCTGCTGGACCCGCAGCTGCTGCCGTCGGCACTCGTCCACATCAACCCGGCCGTCGCCGACGTGTCGGAAACCTTCCGGTGGTAACATGATATCTGTGTCTAATACACTCTTCTTGCACCGATTAATTTACAAACGAGGCCTGCACACCGAATCAAAATTCACTTTGGCACGGTTGTGGTATTTTTCTTTAAAATCTAGTTCTAGATATTTGCACTTGGTTGCAGGAAACAGAATCAATAAGAATAATAAACTCGCTTATGACCGCTAACTTTACACGGTTGCTAAACAACACACACTATCATCCCCCACAATACCCGCGAACGACGACACTTTGGACCTGACCTCACATACACCCTGCATGCCACAAAAAAACTAAAATATCCTTTCTCTTTTTTTTTATGTTACTAACTCTCTGCATGCGGTTTTGCAACCATCATGGCCGCGAGCGGTTGTGAAATTCAAGCACCTGAGCAGACATCCCAGCAAGTAAACAAAACAACTATGGAAACACTTCGAAATCAACCTAGGACACAGGAGCACAGGAAGAGAAGTATAGCCAGGACCAAGTAAGTATATACTAAATCAAAATTATATTATTCACAAATTGCTTAAAAAAGATTTATGGTAAATCACTCACTACTGTACCGATTAATATACAAATTAAACATTTCAGACCATTTTGTAGCAGCGCAATCATCTCAATCCAAAGACACTACAAACCCCTCCCCCACCTAATCCTTATCCCCACCCATGGCGATCATGTAGCCTGCATGTGGCGGGTCAGCCATTACCCCTCCTCTATCAGCCTTGGATTGACTTGCGCTTTTACTGCCCCACCCTGTGCTGCAAAATGAAAATGAAAAGAAAATGAAATAACGTATGATTGTTCTCTGAACTGCCCTTTGATAAAAAAAGGAAGTGGGGGGCGTTCCGCTGGGTTGGTCGGGGGGGAAGTAAGGAGGGGGTAGGGGTGACATCCCTCGTCTTTTTTTTTTTTTAATGCTAAAGGGTGTCCACGATGAAATTGCCACACTATGAAATTGCTCTAACTTTTTAACCGTTGGGTAGAATTTAATGAAAATTTGGGTGGATTTAGTTCATAGTGCATTATTTACATCCTGCAAGTTTTTAAGTCCTGTGATCAAAACTCGCGGAAATGGAGTCGAAAGAACAGCTCGTGCGTGATAACATCTTGCGCATTCATCACGAGAACAAGGATCTCTCGCATCGTTCCATCGCTAAAACGTTAGAAATCGCAAATTCCACGGTGTCGCGAGTGATTAAGCGGTTCGAGGAACGGTTGACCACCGATCGGAAGCCCAGAAGTGAAGGAAAAAGTATTCCGTACAACACCAAAAATCACAACCGCGTAGTTGGGGCCTTCAACCGAAATCCGAACGCCTCCGTTCGGGATGTGGCTAAGAAGCTGCACCTAAGCCGAAGTTTTGTCCAGAAGGCCAAAACTAAGGCTGGGCTTCGAACGTTCAAGGTACAAAAGACCCCTAATCGCGACGAAAAGCAGAACAAGTCCGCCAAAACCCGTGCCAGGAAGTTGTACCTCAACATGCTGACGAAAGTTGAATGCTGCATCATGGACGACGAAACATATGTGAAGGCCGACTTCAAACAGATCCCCGGCAACCTGTTTTTCACGGCCAAGGATAAGTTCAGCGTTCCGGAGCATGTCCGCACTCAGAAGATGTCCAAATTTGCGAAGAAATTCCTGGTTTGGCAAGCCATCTGCACGTGCGGGAAGCGGAGTGCACCTTTCGTGACCCAGGACACGATGAACGGACAGGTGTACATAAAAGCGTGCCTCCAGAAGCGGCTGCTTCCTCTCCTGAAGGCCCACAACGTCCCAACAATCTTCTGGCCGGATTTGGCCTCATGCCACTACTCCAAGGACGTGCTGAAGTGGTATGCGGACAATAAGGTCAATTTCGTGCCGAAAATGTTCAACCCTCCCAACACTCCGGAGCTCCGCCCCATCGAGAAGTACTGGGCGATTATGAAGCAGCACCTTCTTAAACGACATAAGGTAGTGAAGACAGTCGAGGAACTGAAGAAAGTATGGGTTTACATGCAAAAAACGGTTGATTCACAGGTTGTGCAGAATCTTATGGCCGGGGTTAAGGCCAAGGTACGGGCATTTGCGTATGGACTGTAAATAAAATACGAGTAAAATGGTAAAATGAAGTTTAATAGTTATTTCTCAATCCCTGAAAATTTGATGGCAATCGGATGAAAACTCGAATTTTGCGAATTCATTTTGTGTGTGGCAATTTCATCGTGGACACCCTTTAGTTCTAAAATACTGGGCTCCTTATGTCATCTAGTTCAAAAGGGCCTGAACAAAATGGGAGGCTTACGCAGATCACTTGAAGATGTGTCATGACGGAACATTTTTAATATTAGCATAGAACATGAGTCGATGTTGCATAAGTTGATTGAGTTGATAATACAATAACGCATGGATAACAAATACATTTGAAAATGAATTAATCATTTCGTGGTATACCTTAAACATGCTTAATTCCGGTGTTCCCTCATTTCACATCCGTTGAACCATACTGAATAGCCATTTCGTTTTGATAATATCACATTCTAATGACTATCTGTTTCTTTTTTGGTATAATGGAGTCAACAGGAAAGCTTCATTCGTTAGTATTCAACAATCTCGATCTGCATCATTGAAGTAATCTCTTCAGACACTTGAGAGGTGGCAAATGCTTTCAAAAACGTCATCAACAATCAGTGGATGAGATCGAAGAGCAAGTTGGATGACAATACCTTGCAGTACCAGTGCAACAACAACCAATAGGAGAAGAAACAGATGAGAACTTATTCATACTTGAACTTATCAATTAGGGTTACTGCCCCCATATTAATCTCATTGTTCCTATATTCATCCTACGATGAATCAAACAATTGGGCAGTTGAAGGATCGGTTTCGTTTTCTAATGATGTTTGCTTACGTTAAATAACTACAACAAACATTACTAACTAATTCTGTCACGTGTTTATCGTTTTATTTCAAGTAGGATGAATTGCTAAGTGATGAGATTAATATAGGTACATCTTCCCTACCAATCGTCAAATTATTAATCCGTTTTCGTTTCAGCAAT
This sequence comes from Aedes koreicus, assembly GCA_024533555.2. Classification (NCBI taxonomy): domain Eukaryota; kingdom Metazoa; phylum Arthropoda; class Insecta; order Diptera; family Culicidae; genus Aedes; species Aedes koreicus. The sequence goes on from JAHHFK020002655.1 coordinate 18,250, forward strand.
CAAACGCCTCTCTCTCTCTCTCTCTTGCTTCATTTTTTGCCTCCTACTATCCTCTATGTAATGTAACTAACACTTGTTGGGACTGGTTAGTTAATAACCGGCGCCTGCTTGTGGAAGACCCCGGTGTGCTATATAATCTAGGGAATAGCGGGAAGGCTTGGTAGGTTCTCACCAAGCCCAAACGCAGATGGACGGACAGTGGTCTGCCATGGTAGGGACTGAGAAAATACAATTACAATCATTATGGCGAAGAGCTTGAATGATGAGAACATAAAATTTGGTTTTCCAATAGAAACTTCAAAGGGCAGGTACAGTTCGAATACGCAGCCAATTGAACATAAATTTTAGGGCAAGAGTGTGGTTTGGATTTGGATTAGAGCGGAGTGGCGCTGAATCGATACTTCGAACTTTTGGATTTTGCTTATGCGCGTGCAAAATTTTGATATTCTGCTCTTCTTGCTTCGACGTAATTTTGACAACTGAATAGAAAATGGTAAAAACAAAATAGAGTCAACGGGTGTTCAAGTTTTTTAAATAAACGATTAAAAAAACTACGCCATATTTGAGTCGACCAAGTTTTGACCGCTCCATCCTTTAGGCAATAATATGAAGAAATTCAAATGATTAAACAGATTTACCATTTCGTAAATTCGGAAGAAAATCGTCATACTGTGCCAGAATCTTCGGTTGGATAATCATAAAGTGAAGACAATGCAATGCTGCTGTCCACTTCAATCAGCGAGTTTAACATCACCTCCATTTCACAATGTGTATATGTATAACTTTCTACTCAGCGAAGAACACGCGTTTAAAGGGTGTTCCGATCAAACTTTGGTCAAACAGTAATGTGTGTGAGTCGATCAAAGTTTTTATTAATAAGACAAATTATTTTTCTTTTTCAAGTTCAGTTAATACAGAATACAGGAGAAATATTCAGCTAAGCTTCCTTTTTTAGCGAATGCGAATTGCCAGGTCTTTCGTTTAACACCTGCCATAAGATTTTGTACAGTCTCCTTGTCCACTTTATTCGCCGCAGAACGCCAGTTTACCTTGAACTGTTTCTCGCTCACAACTGCTTTTTGAGTCTTCTTAAGGTTCCGCTTGACGATGGCCCAATATTGTTCGATTGTGCGGAGCTCTGGCGTGTTGGGAGGGTTCTTGTCCTTGGGCACCACTTGAACGTTGTTGGCAGCATACCACTCCATGGCCTTTTTTCCGTAAAAGCAGGCCCCACTCCCAGCTTTGTGGGGGGGGGGGGGGCGCAAACATCGGTGTCGAATAACCGCTTGTTCAAACAAATTTGGAGAAGTTATTCAGCTTTCTAGAAGGAAAAGCTGAACAACTTCTCCAAATTTGTTTGAACAAGCGGTTATTCGACACCGATGTTTGTTGGGGTCGCTGTGGCCTCCGGCTTTCGATTTCCCCCCGATCCAGCTTTCCTGGCTGTCGACAAACGTTCACCGAACACTTTTAATACGTTGTTAACAGTTGATTTAGCCACATTTAACAATTTCGCCAACTTGGCGTGAGAGTAGTTTGGATTTTCGCCATGCACGTGCAAAATTTTGATGCGTTGCTTCTCTTCCTTCGACGACATTTTGATAACTGAAGTGCTAATCTTAAAATAAAAATAGAGGCATGATGCTACACGCACACATCTTCAAAATGAGTAGTGTGCAAATTTTTTTAATGCCAGATGATAGGAAATGCGTCAAGTTTAAGTCGACCAAATTTTGATCGAAACACCCTTTAGTCAAAATCATTCACTTAATAACTGAACTTCATACAAATGGCGTCATATAGTACGTTGAATAAGCCAGAAACCGAGAGTTCGGTATATAGGGTAGGGAACGGCTTAATCAGGGGTGACTGTTTTAATCAGTTTTTTGGAAATAGGTCTAAAACTCCTACATTTCACAAATTATTTCACTTTTAATGATCCGAACACAAGCTCTATCTATCAGGCTAATGATGCGATGCACAAATCATGATTGATTATCAATTTATTACTGTTATTTTGAAGATTTAAAATACATCATCTAGAAACCATCAGTATCCTACCTGCTGAAGAAGTTCGCTCAAATTTTGCCTTTGTGTATTTTGCTTTTGTTCGCGTGAACCGCAGGGAATGTCCTCATCAGCTCCTCCTCACACCGAGGTTTGTTGCCAGAATGTGATGTTGAACATTAAGTTAAATTTATTTCATATTTAGATGATCTGAAATCGCTATTTATTTCATGTTTCTTCCAGGCATTTGAGGTTTATCTATGCTTATGATTATATTGTCCATCATCTGGCACTATGATGAACAACTAAAAAATATGTTTCGGAGCTGTTCAATAGTACCCAACGATAAATAATGCTTCGCTGTTGAGCGGCAGCTATGGCATCACTGTTGCTTTTGAGAGAGCCCATGTTTCCTCTCTTCTTTGTTAACCATGGATATAGCGCACCGGTATTGTAACGAAGCATCAAGTTTGTCGTCACAGTCGCTTTGTCTAATATTCCGTGAGAGTAAATGAAATAAGAAATACACATTGCCAATCTAAAGATCAATGAAAACTAAAAGATTGGTCGTGTACGTCTGCCTCATAACCTGCTAGTAGACGAGTTTGTGATCGTAGCAATCGACATGTTTTGGTTGATTGTTTTCGATAGTGGATGGGTAAAACGAAGGAGCAGGATGAGGAAATTGACGTTTACAGCAAATCGTGAACTGGCCTATTTCATTTGGTTTACAGCAAATCGTGAACTGGCCATTTGGCCTTTGGACAGATTGCAAAGCTGAAGAAAACATTTTAATGATCGGAAAGCAATCCGCATGCTTTTGATAAGTCCCTGCAATTGGGAACTTTATTCCATTGCTATGAAATTGTCTGAGTCTAATGCTCGTTTCTGAAGGTTTGTTTCGATAGATCAGAAGTACGCAGAGGGATTAACGTCTAAATATTGGCAGTTCTAATTATAGATTACATACAGCTTCATCAAATATCCCAGGTTCTAAATAAACTGCTTAAGACCAGTCCTTTACCCTATATTAACGATAGCTCGAGTAAAGCGCATTTTTTTGCTGAATGTTCGCTTCACAGAATTACTGAGTTCACGAAAAGTACCGAGTTTTTCCTGAAACCGAGGTTAGTAGGTTTTATCTATTATCGACATCTATATTTTATTATATTTACAGGAAAATCGGGAAAAATAATTACAGAAATCAGCTAATGTTGTTAAAATGAACCCGTTCCCTCAGTCATTCATTTTTACAGAAAAAAAACTGCAAAAAAAATAATTTCGAGCTGAAATGTGGATTTAAGTGTGTAGTTGTTGGAGCGAACGACGAAACAATTTACACAGCACTCTTCCATAATAGCAGATGCGGTGATGAAGGAACTGGGAGAAAACCTTGTGATAACTCGACGTATTCAGAATGCTGAAACACTTTTCGAGTCTACCTTCAAAGAGCTTGTTGAAAAAAAACACTAGAGAAGGAGTCGACTTTTAGATCACTGCCTAAGGAGACAGTGAGCGAGTACAGAGATCTGATCGAGATCACAACAGAAGAGGAGTTAAAGAGTGCTTTGAAAGTACAGTGCAATCTTGGAAAAGTATTGATGTCAATTCGGACGAGGTATGGTGAGATGTGGGTCGACGGATACGGCTTTCGACGGCTTCAACAAGACATTAGTGACGGCCAAAAATAAAGTCGGATGGTTAAGGGTCACATCGCAAGGGACTGCCCGAAACGAACGTGGTGTACGCTACGTAAAACAAAGAGCAAAAATGATCACTTTACGGGGAGTATCCAATGCCCGATGGACAAAAAGACGATGGTTGGATAAAAGTCATTGAGGTAACCCAGATAAATCTTAATAATTGCGACACTGCACAGCAACTCTTGTGGCAGTCAACAACGCAAACAATGTACGACATTGCAATAATTGCAGAGCTGTGTTGAATTCTTTGAAAGAAAGGGAAGGAAAGGGGGAGTTGGCAAGAAGGACGAGAGGGGTAGAAGGGTTTAGTGGGGGGGGGGGGGGAGAGGCAGCAGGAAGGAGGGGGGGGGGATTTTGGGGGGGGGGGGGGGGGGATAGGGGGGTGGGGGGGCGTGGGGGAGGGTAGGGGGAGGGGGGGGGAAAGAAAAAGGGGGGGGGGAAGGGTAAAATTGAAGGGGGGGGGGGGGGGGAGGGTGGCCACACAATCTTAATTTAAAAATTCCCGCATTTTTCCCGCATTTTTCCCGCATTTTTGCCTAATTTTCCCGACTGGGAAATTAAGTGAATATAAGTGGATTTTTAGTTATTTTTGCAGTTTTTGAGGAAATTGTTCAATCTGGAATGCTTCTGACTGGTTTCAATTAGGCAAAATGACGGATAACAGCTCAAATCGCAGCTTCCTACGTATTGCAAAACCTGTCTCGCATTTTTCAAACGAGAACAAAAATCGCTCTATATAAGGCATTGATCTTTCAAGTTTCTAGAAGCATAAACATCGAACCAAAAAAAGGTAGGCATTTGCAGTTTTCGTGTACAAAATGATGCAGACTATACTCGGTTTGAAATTCAAAACATGACGCAGATGCAGGGTGCAAAACTTTCAGTTCATGCATCTACAATGACGAGCTCCACCAAGTTTACAATCGATTGGATGGTTAAGCAATTAAAATCACCCGCAACGCTGGTAGATCACCTTTTCATGGTGCGTTACGGGGTATCAGATCTACTACCGTACCCTAGTCAGAATTAATTCAAACTAGGGAATATATTTTTTTTTTTTTTTGTAGTTAAAGGAACATCTTAGTCCTTATTACATTTTATGTCTTGTGTAAAGTGACAATACTCGGATTGTGCCACCGAGGATTAGCTTGGAACAAGGAAAACATGGTTAGTCTTCATTTATCTGAATTCTCATTTTCTATTTGATGCTCTATCGTTTAAATTGGTTATGACTAGGGTTCTGATGCATGGTCAGTATCGGAGTCATTGTTTGTTTTCTTTGCAATGAATCCGGTTTTGACTGATAAAGGGGCGCGCCTTTGAAGAGTGCTCTCACACTTGAAAGAGTTTAAATAGCGGAAACTATCAATAGAAGTCGATTCATTGCCAACAAAACAAACAATGACAACTGTAACAACACCGAATACTTTATCATTTCTCAATAGTGATGAAGTAACTCGACATGCACTAAACAAAGGATACGGGATATACTACAATAGATCAAATTACTGGTCGCGGTAGTTTATGTCCCGAACAGAGGAAAAATAAAAGCAATTAAAACACGGCAGACTTTTATAGGTTTTCCAGTAAGTCTAAGCACGATTTGTAAATAACAATATGAGCTCGGTTTTTAAGTAAATTGAGTTTTTATTGCACTTTTATGTTCTCTACAATATTCTTCTTCAACGTGACATTTCCGAGACCCATTTAATCGTACGAAAAAGAGCGAACTTTTGATCTAACACTGCTCATTGCACAGACTGTTTGCCAATGATTTTTGATCCCTTTTTTTCGTCTCTTTCGAAAGTTGTGGTGGAGTCCGCTGCCTTAACATGTTTGCGCAAATATGCCTTTGTCTGAGCCCGAAAAGTTTCAATTGACTTGCCTGGGAACAGTTTGGAAGATTCATCTTCTTGGGTACGAGTTTGACTCCGTTGGCTTTGTACAAGGCTACCGTGACCTTCGCATAATGCACTGATGCCAAATCCGGCCAAAACAATGCTGGATTATTATGTTTCCGGATCATGGGGAGCTGGCGCCGCGCCAAGCATTCCCAAACGTAAACATCTGCAGTCATCGTACCGGTTATTACAAATGGATTCAAAAGCATTTCACACTCACACTTCCACGAATTGCTTGCCAAACCATTGTTTGGCCGCCTGCCACCAATGTACATTTTTATTCTAGATCAATTTTTAACAAAATCTTAAATAAGTCAAGTTCAATCACAAATACTTATACTTCAAAAGCCGTAGGTATCTACTCTCTATTATGAAGCATTTTATTTATTTGTCAATGCACGCTGCATCCCTCTAGGCATTCTTTTTTTTTTGCTTCTCTCTACATTTTTTGAAATTCACCTTCACTTTTTTGTACTGTCAGCGAATCGCCGTATTTGGCACTTCGTGATTTCAACGTCGCTGACAGTTCCTGCGTTATGGCTTCGTAGAAAATTCTCTGAGCAACCAAACCCATTTCAGTTTGGTTCAACACCAGACACTTTTCATTTATTGAAAACCCTCGCTCCATTGTGGTATTTCCGTGCGACAGAATCAGCACTTTTTTAACAAATGTTGTCAAATTTGGCAGTTCCTTCTTGGAATGACCAATCAGTTCTAGGCAAAATTTGTCCAAATGCTGTTCTTTTCTCTAGAATCCGGCCTGCAATGTCAAATTCTTCTTCCACTTTGTCAGCAACTGCAGCGCTTAGATGGTCTTTATCTACGAACGTTTCCAGACACAGCTCCAGACGCTTTTTAGCTAAGTTCGTGAAGTGAGAAATACCATCAGGGTTAATGCAGGTTACGTAACGCTTTAAGGGTATGTTAATGGAGATTTGTTGAGAAGCCTTCTAAAAAACCACAGTAAAAAGACCAACGCTTGTTGCGGAATGCCAAAACGTCCTTGTCGGAATTTTGTGCGAATTCTCTCACTTGCCTATTTAGAGGCAAAACCGATTTCCAAGTCGACATTCCACATTACTATACTAGTAATGTTATAAGCTTACAAAAATGTTCCAAAAATTGCATTACAATATTATCCAAATTGTTTTATGCTTGAATTTAAAAAAAAAAACATGTTGGTGCTCTATACACACCATGGGTAAGAATGGGTTAATGCAGCTGAAGTACCTACTTAAATTGATTTGTTTATTAACGAGAACGAAATCGTTACCGCAATCGAGCGTTGCAGGTACACCTGTTGAATCACACTAGATTTTATGGCTAAAATTACCATCGTTGGTTGATCTCTTCGAGGTGGAAAAAATAATGATTTGGAGCTGGCGAAGGCAACTCGCCCATAGAATTAATTTCGAAACTACGTTTGCACCACTTGCAATGTGCAAAACCGGAATCCTTTGGATCTGCGCTAGACCACGGAGACTGGTCTTCGTATCTTGTAGAACAAGATGGCGATCGCGCACTTGTCGTTACCAAAAGTTAATAGATGGTGACCAAATCCATGTCCAAATCATCAATTTGAAAAAGGTGTGAGCATGGTTCCTGTCATAAAACAAAAATTCCCGATGGATTTTTAAATTCCCGACTTTTTCCCGCATATTTCCCGATGATTTTGGATTCCCGCATTTTTCCCGCATTTCCCGATTTTCCCGAGTCTGTGGCCACCCTGTCCTCCCGATATCCTTCGGAATACTGCTCGCGTCCACTCAGTTTCAGCATGGCTTTGCTGTCTGCATTTCCATCCAGAATTGAGCGAGCTGTGTTCTCCTCCTGCAAATTATGAAAAAAAAAATTCGTATTTGCCCGTGCGTGGCGTTAGGAAAATTTTAATTAAACTCACTGAATCGTCATCTTTAACCGGCTTATCGCCAACGCCCCAGACTTCTACATTCCGAACGGTGAACTTCTTCGTGGCACTCATCTGAATGTATCCTTTGTAGGTGGTGCACGTTTCCGAACATTCTCCGATTCCGTATTCACTGTCTAACCAGAGACCCCAGTAATTGTGCTGTCCTCCCATACCCTGAAATACAACCAAAGAAAGGTACATTTATTATTTGTCAAATTTTGGTCGTTGTTTTGCAAATTTAATGACAAATTCCATGTCAGGGTATTGAAACAATTCTTCCCTTTTAAGATCTGGCCCAACGGTTTAACTTTAACTTAATTATTGCATGAAGTGCTTTGAACATTGATCGATTCTCTTCTTAGTTGCTCACGTTGAGCATGAGCATGAGCATGATTGACCGCCCACGGATGCAATTCCGTTATTTCCAGATCAGCTGTATTTGCACAAAGAACCAACAGATGATGTTTGGGACTAACATACATCTTCAATGTGTAAAAACTGGTGACCCATTATAAAGCAATACCGGCGCCGGCCGTGCCCGAATGCTGGTCAAGTAGGGAATAGGAAGGAACGTGTTGACGTGATACTCGCTTTGAAGGAAGCCGAGAAATCCTCTGCACTTCCACGAGAAATCACTGGGATGTTGGATAGTTGGGGAAAGGTTAGCAGCAGGGTTCGTTTTGGTAAACGATGCGCTGAAAGTACATACCTACACCATCCGATAAAAGCAATAGACCGCTCAAATGTGACTGAAAATAGACAAGCATAACGAAAAACAAAACAAAACAAAATAGACCGAATAAAATAAAACAGGATATTAGATATTGTCTTCAAAATATGGTAGAAATAAATTATTTTTTGCTTTGAAAACCAGCTCTCTTGGATGTCTTGGAGGGCGAAGTCTTGCTGGGCCGCAGGCGGTGGCGGCGGCGCCCGTCCCGGCCCCGGGCGGCGCGGGGGGGGCGGGAACCTTCCGGGTGGTAAATGGTAAATTTGTTTTATTCATTTATTCTTCTTCTGGTTGTTTTTTATAACTACGCACCGTGACACAAATTATTTTTGTCCTTTTGGCTCTTTGTTGCTGTGTGGAGAAAAAAAAAAAATTATAAAATTTATTAACCTCTTTTTTGTTTCTGTTGTTGTCATGTTTTTTTTATTAATTTTTTTTTTTTATATTTTGTATATAATTTTATTTTTTTTTTTCTTCGTATATTAAAATTAAAATATAATGTATAGTTTTTTCTTTATTACACGGAGAAAAAAATAAAGTCATATCAATAATATTCCGGTCCCGATCAAGCATATTTGTGCATTGACTTTTATATAATAATTTTTTGAGATTGTTTCACGCATAATACAATAGATCGAAGAATAATGGAAGCTTCAATTAAACAGAATTGATGATCTAATTAGTGCATGAAATAGGGTTGAATCAACCATATTATGCTAACATCAACAATATTCATTGTTGATGATTTGACAGCTCTCTGATTCTCATGATAAATTCAATAATGTTCATGTTTAATTTGACCTTATTTTGAGGGTTGAACTAATGGTATCGGATGGTTGGTTTAAACATACACAGAGATTCGTTCAAATGATGTTATGGTTGGTTCCAAAAATCAAAAAAATCGTTAAATTTACGATAAAAATTCCTATAATGGTGGTATATTTTCGAAATGAAAATGATGAGCAAATTACCAGAGACCGACGCCAGTCATTCAATCCTCGAATGCACTTGGTCTCGGTCTGCTAGTCGCGGTGGAGGAAGAAGCGCTTCGACTTCTTCACGCTCGATTAATTGTAGCGCATCAATGTCGTACCCGTTAGCTGAAATCAAAATTCATTAAAACTACTTTAAAGAATAGTTACAATTTGCTTACATACCTACAAACTCTTCGATGCCCGCCGCGGATAATCCAAACGATTTCAATAATTCTACCACTTCTTCGTCAACATAAAACTCTTCAACCAGGTCGTCGTCCAAGTCAACCGAGTGATCTGCCGCCGCCATGATATTTTTTTTCCTTCGCTTTGTCGTTGAGTGCGGATGGCAGCCACGAGGCTCAGTAGAGCTGCTATATGCCCTATTTAACCTTCCAGTATGAGTGATTCAACGATAAACACGGATTCAAATAATGACATGTATGCTTGATTTAAGCATTTAATGGTTGATGTTCAATAACGTTGATTCAAATGAAATATATGGTTGATGTAAACATCAAATCATTTTCAAACAACCATTTAAATTAACTATGTCAAGAATATCTTCGAAGCTTGGGATAACTATGGCAAAAGTTATATCAATCATGCATCATTTCTGTCCGTGTATAACGAAAAATTGATGTAATTTCCGACGCATATTATGAAGCAGTATGACGAAGGATGATTGAGTCCAGCAGAAGGAACACTAAAAGTTACGTTAAGCATTATTGGTGGTGGGTTATTGTGGGAGGAGAAAACCGAGGGGGAAAATGTTATTTTTTAGTTTGTTCTTTTTTTAATATGGTAGGATAAAATTGCATTCCATCCCAACTGTTATATAATATTTCGTAAAAACATTCCCTTACGATTAGCGGGACGGGTGGGGACAAAAAGTCGAATAAAAAACAATTAAAGATGGAAAGGAAACAAAAGGTTAAGAAGAATAAATCGTCCGGGGGGGATAAATTAGAAATTAATTCTTAATTTTTTTTTTGGCCGGTTGTTTTTTTATAAATAGACGACATTAAAATTTTTAAGAGCATGGGGGGGGGAGTTGGCCGGGCGGGGGTGTTGTTCTCTGTTGTTGCTTGTTATTACACAGAGAACCAACAGATGATGCTTGGCACTAACATACATCCTCAATGTGTAAAAACTAGTGATCCCAAACTAAGGCAATACCGGCGCCGGGCCCGCCCGAATGCAGGTAAAGTAAGGAAAGGGTAGGAATATGTTGACGTGATACTCGCTTTATTGGAAGCCGCAGAGTCCACTGCACATCGACGAGAAATCATTGGGATTTTGGATAATAGGATTGGGTGGCAGCAGGGTTCGTTTTGGTTAAAATATGTAAAAATTAGTACCGATTTCCGATTTGAACCGATTTAAACCAACAGTAAGGATGCTATTGGGGCCACTTCATTAGGAAAACAAAGTTATTTTTAATAATGCTGAAAAGCCGATTTTGACCGGTTTAAACCAACAGTAAGGTTGCTATTGGGGCCACTCACAAAATGTGATAGTGGTTTTTCATTGGGAAACTAGGAGATGTTTTATAATGCTGGAAAGCCGATTTGGACCGATATAAACCAACAGTAGCATCCTTACATCCTCCTTGGGGCCACTCAAAAAGTGTGATAGTGGTATTTCATTAGGAAAACAAGGTAATTCATCTCAACGCTTGAGAGCCAACATGGGCCGATCTACACCAACAGTACGGATGCTGCTGGAGTCACTTACAAAATGGGACATTGGTAAATTTGTTCCAAGATAGGGTGGCCCGACGAGCATGGCGAACAAATAATTTGGATCACAATTAATTATGTATCTCACCACCGACCCATCTTAACCGGCGAACCACGACTTCTCATGCTCACTCAATCACTCGCGCAATGAACAATAAACAAGCGAAACAATAGACAAAACGCTACGTCCGATAAAAAAAAAATGCGGAACAAAGTATCGACACAACCGATTCAACCGATGGTCGACGCAAACCTTTTAAAAATAAATTTAATTAATATAGATACAATGGGTAACAATTGCCTATAAGCACCACCTCACGAAAAGCCTGTACCCAACTCGAATATAAATAAAGGAACAAATAAATAAAGTGGATCTTCATCATTTTTATGAACTGAAAAATTCAATTTAAAATACAGTATTCGTTATCTGACGAAAATTTCGAAAATCACACGAAAACTCTAGATCAAGAGAAAATTGTCAAATGGTCAAAATTTGTTCCCTGTGTTTACTCTCTGCACTGTCTTTCGATCTGTTCTAAGCAATCGCTTCGTAAAATTTACAATAGCACTGGAATTAACCTAAGAGAGGAGATTATCTCTCATTGTTACTTTTGATTGATAGTTTTCTCTTCATAAAGAGTTTTCGTGTAAATTTTTCATAAAATTTCGTTAGTTTCTCATGAGATGGTGCTCATTTTTAACTGTTCAAGAAAATCACGAGCAACGTGATGTTTTCAACAGTTTAATGTTTTTCAATTTTTTTTTTCATATTCATTTTCAATCTTTGGAAATTGAATTACTTTTCAACCCCATATTCTTTTATCAAAGCTGTCACAGTTCTTGATTCAAAACTCATATTTTTATGCTTAAAGACTAATCTTTTTCTTCTTCCAAGATGTTACCACTCCTTTAAAGTGTAATTATTTTTTATTTTTTGTTTAAATTTTTTGTACTTTTAAAAAATCAAAAAGAATATTTTTTTTTTTTTTTTTTTTTTATGTCTTGTTTTTTTGGTATATAATTGAGATATATATTTAGGGTGTTGCTGTGTTTTTTTTTTTTATATTATTTTTATGTGGGTTTGTGGTGAATTTTGGGGGGGGGGGCTATTTTTTTTGTGTAATATTGTTGTACAGTATTTAGTGTATATTAGTGTGGGGGGGGGTGTTTCGTGGGGGGTTTTTTTTTTTTTGTATGTATGTATGTATGTATGTATGTATGTATATGCAATCAATCTCCCACTGACCGGCAGTGCTTTTATGGAAGAAACTTGTCTGCATTTCTTCGTTGATTTATATGTTACCACGATGTGCAAACATTTTTAGCCCTGGAGATTGAAGGTGACAGCTCTATTGAAAATCCAACGACCCATTTCAAGAATGCATGTTCATACACGTACATTCTGAGGTCATCATCATATACAATAAGCCCCGCATGAAAATCTTCACATATCAAATGGATATGTGAAGAATTTTCACACTTCCAGAATCAAAAATAGACATTCTTGATCCTGGCGTGTATACAGCTAAGGTATATTTTCTATAATACAAAACGACCTCACCAAGTTCCTTATCCAATGCAGAAAAGCTCGTCCGGGTGCGGGGCGAAGCACTAATAAACAAGAAATTGGAAAAAACTACCGATGCACAATTTATCTGATGAAACACGGTCACAATGCACTTTGAGTGGAAATCGATTAAATTAACAACTTCTCACGCATAACACTCGGATATTTATAATTTAACTTTTTATTCTGGTTGAATTTTTTTTTTCGCGAAAACAACGCAGCAAAAGCATAACACGTCAGCTTCAAAGCACGGCTTGCTGCGATCGTCATCCTTGGTATTTTTCTTACTGTCAACGAAATTAGAAGAAACCAAAGCCTTGCCACTTTTGAATAAAACAGCCGAAGACATACATATCTACATATCGAACCTATCAACACATGGGCCAGGGACCAACGGCTTTATTTTTCGTCTCAGAAAATCCCAATGGCGCCTACTAAAATTGATTCCCAGACCGATTGGAAGTGTCAAATTCTCAATAAGAAAATTTAGTACATGAATAATCCCATCTAGAAATAATGAACGAAAGTACTTACATTTTTGACGTTTTTGCATTCAGTTTTAGTCATGAATTATTTTTGACGTTTTGTCCTTTCAAAGTTTTGGCATTCGACGTTTTGTTCCTTTGACTATTTGTCCTTTCATTTGTCACACATTCAGTCGGAACTGATAATAAATGGTTAAGTACAGCATTTGGAAAAATTCGAATCCTTATTTTAGCCTTAAAAAATTGGTGAAAATAATCTGTTCTTCTGCTCAATGTCAAAGAGTTACATAGCTAACTTTTGGAGAGCATCATCACAATACACTCGTTTTAGTGCCTGGTTCCGGGAGGCGATTCTGCTTATATATTTCTATCATATCGGCTGAAAAGTCACCGGTCTGACACCCAGGCGGCGCAATAAATAAAAAAAAAGAATACCTTTTTTTTAGAAAGTACCAACCTTCGAAAGATAGCTGTCAAAATTTCACGGTATTCCGACTATTAGTTCAGTAGCTACAGTGGTTTAAGTCACGCTTTGTATGTGATTTTCAAGACAATGGATAAAAAAGAGTTTCGTGTGTTAATTAAACATTGTTTATTGATGGGAAAAAAATACCATTGAAGCAAAAACTTGTCTTGAAAAGTCGTTTTGACAAACCTTAAAGTGAAGTTGCATGAGTTAGCTGACATTTAGAAGATCTAAAAGGAACGCATGAGCTTTATTTAGCATGAACGTTTGTCCATGAGAAAGCTGTTTTCTAAATGGGTGCCGCGTTTGCTCACGGTTGACCAAAAACAACAACGAGCCGATAATTCAGAGTCCTGTTTGAAGCTGTTTTGGCGAAAAAAAAGGACTTTTTGCGTCGGTATGTAACGATGGACGAAACATCCATTACTACACTCCCGAGTCAAATCGGCTGCCAGCTGAGTGGATAGCAGCCGGTGAACCTCGCCCAAAGCGGCCAAAATCGCAACAATCAGCTGGAAAAGTTATGGCGTCCTTTTTTTTTGGATACGCATGGAATTTCGTGGGATTCGTGGTCAAGCGGTTAGCGGCAACACTTGTTCAAGCGATTGCCATGAAGTGAGGGTTCGATTCCCGCTTCAGCCTGTAGAACGTTTTGCAAAACGGAAATGTCCATACGGGTCCACTGGGTGTTAGGTTAAGTTGTCCGTTGTTTCACTTATATGTTCACGGTTCAGTCTATACAACCTCGAGTTGAAGACGGTGTAAATGTCCTTTTAAATTTTGTTCATCGACTACCTTGAAAAAGGCCAGACCATCAATAGCGATCGCTACATGGGCCAACTGGTTCGATTGAACAAAGAAATCTAAAAAAATCGTCCTCATATGCAGAAGAAAACAGTGCTTTTCCACCAATACAACGCACCGTATCACAAGTCGGAGGCTACCATGGCTTAATTGCACGAATTACGTTTCGAGTTGCTTCCGCACCCACCGTATTCGCTAGATTTGCCCTCCAGCGACTACTACCAGTTCGCAAACCTAAAAAAAAATGTCGCTGGAAAGAGATATCGCTCGAATCAAGAGGTAATCGACGAAAAAACGCCTATTCTGAGGCCAAAAATAAATCGTTCTACAAGAAGGGAACAGAAATGTTAGAGAAACGCTGGAGTGAGTGTATCGCTCTTGAAGGAAATTATGTTGATTAATAAAGTCGAATTTTACAAAACAAAAATTGTTTTCATCGTTAAGGCTAGTATGCAGCTCTTAAGTATTGTGCATTAGGATAGGACAAGTAATGGTCAAGAAATGCTTTTACTGTCTGAATTACTTATCTTTTATGCAGCTGAAAAGGAGGGAAAACCTCGTAACGTTAGTCCATGTAATATAAATGGGACCGTCACTGTTCCTTGCGGAATAATATTCCATTCGATTATTCCGCAAGGAAAACTGAGCAGTTACTGGTTGGAGCAGTTGTCAAAATTACTTCGGTAGAATGGCAAAAATTACTTCAGGTCTTTACTTGTCAGCTGCATACTAGGCTTTAGACCGGGAACTTTTCAGCCGATGTGATAGATTTTTTAATGAATTGGAAAGCTCAACCGATGAAGACGTTTTGTTTCTTGGGTCTTGGGTGATGTTTCCTCGCTGGTCCATTCACTCCGGGAGACGGTGTATAAATCAATGCTATGTTAAGCCGGTGCCTGCTGTTCAATGGAAATTTTCAGCAAACAATCACTTTGTTTAAATGGTCGTCCTGAAAACGACGGTTTTTAGGTGGTGAGTATGACCCACGATTGAATTTATGCTTTCTACTAGGGCAGCAGGAAGACCTATATTCGTTTAACTCCTTGCTGTTGCTCCTTCCAAGCAACCTGCTCAAACCGGACAGAAATTTATTTGGTCCTTGTGCATTCTCGGCTGGCCGCAAATTAACCGTTGGAGATCGTACAGCAGCAGAAGGTGCACTGGCGATCAACAAGTGGTGAGCTAGCTGATTGCTCTGAGGCAAGGCATTGAATATGCAGTGGTGTGCTAGGCAGTCGGTTGCCCGAGCCGGTGATGATTTGTAGTCAGCCGGTGGGCGCCACCACGAGGAGCAAAATAACGTGCTTGGGTGTGTGTGATATGCTTGGTAGCCATCTTTATCAGAAGCGCAAAGTGCATGGCAGAAATAATCTGCTTCGTAAAAAAGACTGAGAAGGTTTCAATTCTATTGCGGAATATTTCAAATCCGTCCTTTTCAAGACGAACAATTCAATTTTGAGAGAGTTTGTTTAATTTGAATTTATCTAAGAACTTACCAAATGGCAGACAGCGGTGGCTAAAACAAATTTAGTTTTCTCTTCGATGCATAATTCGAGCATTGTACACAATTTACAAATGGCTGCCATGAAAATTTTTAGCACTTGTCGTTAATAATTCGATCGTTTCTTGATTGATTTAATTTTGATCTGAGATTTTTGCGCTAATCTAGATGTTTTGACGATTGTCATTTTATTTACTCAAGTATTTTTTAACTTTTACAAATAAAGGATGCATATATATTGCGAACGTATTCATCAATCGGTGTAAAGGATGTTGCTATGTTCCGCTACGAAACTAAAGAAACTAATCTAATGGTTTAACGTAGTTTACGTCAACCGGTCGTGTGTTATACGCAACCCCACTGATTTTTTGTCATTTCTGTCATTTTGAATAGTTCACTATTGAGAACAGTAGTTATCATTTCAAAAGATGCGTAGAAAAATTACCCATTGATTGGTGTAGTAAAATTGAAAATCGATTGATTACGGATAGCGTTATAAGCGTTCAAGATTAGACAACTTTCGTTACACATCCGACTTTCATTTATCGTAATTGCACCCCAGTATTGTAAGCATAGATGTGGTCCTACATAAAAAAAATAATAGGTACGTGTTTATTGTGAAAAAAAAAACAAACAAAATCGAAAAACATCCATACATTTTCAGTTCGAATAGTACCAAGCACATACATTTCGAGGTCGTCCGCCTTCTACATGTAACTCTCATTCCATCATAATTATGTGCACCTTAACATCAGGTAAACAACTTTCAATTTTCAATCGTTAATTTCTAGTACAAAATACCGTACACTTACCATTCCGTTTGGCATCGTCTGTTGGTGCAGATTTAAATACTGATAATGAGGATTATA
>JAHHFK020002656.1:0-62137 GCA_024533555.2 Aedes koreicus
GAATAGTTACAAAATATTAATTGGTTGCCTGTCAAAAATATCCAGACTCAGATAACAGGTATCGGAACGTTGGCTCATCTGAATCGCTCCTTGAAGACGAGATATTTATGCCACGTCTTCTCATTATATTCAAGTTTTGTATTTGTAATTAAATATCCTTCTTGGCTTGATTGACACTTCATTATAAATTTAAAAGTTGGTTGGAGAAATCTGTTGAAAATGAATCGGTTTAAGCTTCATGTTCTATGGGGAAAAATAGTAAAAAGATAATAAAAAACATTTTTTTTCAATAACCTCTGCGATTTTCTTTCGGTTTTCTTTAATCAAATTAGAGCAGAGACTTAAATTGGTCCAATTGCCAATTGTTGACCCGTCCAGTTTTTTCTTGGGGGCTTATTCCCGTAAAGGGCCATTTACAATGATAGAGGTAGCTCATCGATTTTCCAGGTCCGCATCTAAGCATCTTGTTATGAGGTACCAGGTGATTGCCCACCCATTGCCTGTCGATGTGATAAAGTCGGAAGACGTCTACATTGAATTATCTCAAATTATAATATTCCAACCACTATATCACAAAACATTGCGATTGATTGAGCGGATTAGAGATAATGAAATCATTGGATATAGGGCCAAGTCTCCCCCGGTTGGTACGAAAAAGATGAGCATTGATGAATTGTTATTATTACCGTATTTAATTAATTTTAAAGTTGCAATGACAGTGATGGAAATTCTGGTGCTGTGCCGAATAAACAAAAGAGTACTGAAAATGTTATTAATGTACCTCATTTACAAATTACACGCAGTAACACGGCAAATGAACTTTGCTAATAAGCAACCCTGGGTTGTTTTTCTAGTCGAGTATAGCAAATACATTCGAGTCAATCATCCACATTAGAACTTATTATATTTTTTATGATATCCACCATGGATTGAATTGTATTTTTTCATTCGGGAATAACGGTGTTACAACCTCCTGCTCACGAATCGATAGTTTCAGGTTACAGTGTAGTAAAGATACGTTAATCCATCTCAATGAATGTCGAAATCTGTTCTGTGTCGGTGCCGGACTTGATATTGACAACAGCATAATGAAAGGAAATTGAACTTCGTTTGCATTCATCACACGTTTATTTTAATTATCTCTCTCATTTGTCAGTTTGGAAAAGGCTTCAAGGCAAAAAGGAGAATCGAATTCATCCATGAATTGATGGAATGTTAATTGCACGCTCAGATAATGAGAGAAATCGCTTCCGGTTGACTATGACAGATTGGACAATCAATTTTCATGGCAATAAACATTAAGGCGAACAAATTTCATCCAGTCGATAAAGTTCACTGAAATGCGACAGAAGTTATCATCAACTTTGTTGGTACCTTCGATTGGTTTTCAATAATTCAATAACCCGTTATTGTACGTATATAAATCGGGTTATCGTGTCAATCGCTGCTATTGTTACTCAGTGATCTGAAGTTCGAGAAGACTATCAGATGAAGAATTTATGCGATTGAGTTGGTTCTCGTTCGGATTCATCAAAACACAACATAACATTTATTTTATTTCTATTCGGTACTAACGTGGCTTCCAGTTTCAGGCTAGTTTATCACGCTAGTGAGACTACCGTGATAATAGGTTGATCGAAAGAAGACGTGATCTAATACCAGACTTACTGGGGCGAACCTTTATGATATTTATCGTATCAATTGATATAAGAGAGCATATGAATCAACACTGGTGAATGTTTGTGAACTGCGGACATAACAACGTTATTTTGAATTAGAGAGATTAAAACATCCAGTGACATAAGACTCTCACATCAGGTTGAAAAATCATCCCAGGCTTGATCCATGATGAGTAGGAAGGGAGGTAAATCTATCCAGTTGTTCAATGGATGTGTGGAGCGTGAAAAATTACACCTGGCATGCTGGCTACTGATTATGCTTCTTTCCCCTTCTCACAGGAGTTCAACACTCAAACTCATAGCGTGAGAAGGCACTGTGCCTCAACCTACCCCGCAGTGGGATATCTGGCAATGATAACGTCCTTGGTTCGAGTACTACTTTACCCATGCCCTTTCGCTCAATTTTCAATACTTCTATTCTATTTCCAACCTACCGTACACTGACGGAACTTTCAACACTTTCTCTTCACATCTTTCATTCTAGCAAACATAACTGTCCACTCTTGGTGCCTTATGGTGATGAGCGAAACATCTCCTTCTAGGGAAACTGCCCCCATATTAATCTCATTGTTCCTATATTCATCCTACGATGAATCAAACAATTGGGCATGGTGATGAGGATCGGTTTCGTTTTCTAATAATGTTTGCGCACGTAAACAACAAACATTACTAACTAATCCTGTCACGTGTATATCGTGTTATTTCAAGTAGGATGAATATAGGAACAATGAGATTAATATAGGTACATCTTCCCTACATAATAATCGTTACTCCACGCACGGAGAATACAAAAATAACAATTAGAGTATGTAAACAATATAATGTTTGACAGTTACTCGGCTTGTCATAAACTAAAGTATTTTGAGCATCAGCATGAGAATGAGCATGAGCAAGATCGACCGCTTGAGGTTGCTATTCCGTTATTGCCTCCGTATAGTTCAAAGAAAATAAGATAATACTTAAATGATTTAACCCTCTAAAAATCGGGACGTAAAAAAACTTAACCGTCCCAAAACTGAAAATACGCAATTCCACAAAAGATGCTTTGATTGATTATCTTCCAACTCATCATGGGAAAGGAGTTGCATGTGTCGGCTCAGTAGTTACAAACAGAACTAACAGATAATGCTACTAACATACACACTCAATTTACCTCGGCAAAGTGTCCAACAGCCGATCACCTCGGCAGTTATTTTTGCTGATATCTCTGTTTAATGTTAGTTTATTAGCTGAGTACCGGTAAAATATTAATTTGTTAGCCGAATCTCGGTAATTTATTTACTGAATTTAAGTAAATTGAAATGCCGAAATGATCGGCTGTTGGATTCTCGGCGAAAAAAACTAAGTGTATACATCCTCAATGTGTAAAAACTGTTGATCCAAGACCAATGCAATACCGGTGCCCGCCCCGCCCTCACGCAGGTCAAATAAGGAAAGAGTAGGAATATGTTCACGATGCACGCTTTATTGGAAGTCGAGAAATCCTTTGTACTTGCCGAGAATCACTGGGAACAAAAGGTTTGGTTTGGTAGTATGGTTTGTTTTGATAAGCTTAAAATCGTAACGTGGAAGATTTAAACTACGTTTTAGAGCCGCTTTGGACCAATTTAAACCAACAACTATACGTACTTACCACTCCGTGACTGATCGAAGTAAGCCAAAATTGCACAGAGAACCAGCAGAATGTCATTTGGGAGCAGTGAATGATTCTCAATGTGCAACTCCTGGTGTCCTCATTCATAGATCAATTAGGGAAGTGAAAGAATGTTAGTACTATACTCATTGTCTACTTAAGGTCTTGTATACTGCACCCCCACGAGCATCTCAGGATATAGAATTGTTAGTGGAAAGTTTCCCTGTTGGTCTCATCCTGGTAGATGAGCCAATAGTCCGTATCTTCATATCATTTTCCATTTACAAGATTCTACGGAGATGCACAATAGAGATATTCAAATGGTAAGTACCGCTTTAGACCATTCACAGGATTCTATTCAAACTATTCACAGAGTGTGATGATGGTCATCATTGGGAAAACAAGTTTAATTCCTAGTTTCGCTTGAGAGCCGAGTTGTAATGAATCAATTAGATTCGTAGGAAAAATATGTCCCTCAACTTGGATCTATGATATTCTTGTAAAAGCATTGTTCATGTTACTTTTTGAACAGGTAATTTACAACGCATGCTTTTTATCTCTATACCTAGAAGGCATAACTAGGCATTTCGATTTTATTTAGCCAAATTTAGGTCATATGAAGATCGTGAAAGTAATCTGTCAGCTTAACCAGTCATGATTTCAGCTAAACAATGTGGGATACAAAAATCTCGCTCTAGTATGTAGCTCTAAATTGATGAACAAAAACTCAACTGCTTCAGAATAGGTCAATCAACATGACGCCAACATGATTTTGTCGATTGTTGCTGAATCTATAACATATATGATACATGGGTCGAATGAAGGAGATAGGCTGACATTACATTCCGTTACCTTACACGAAAAAAAATCCGTGCTGCAGTCATGGATTCGAGTACAAGCAAAAATACACCGTGAACTGAATCACGTAATCATGAACTAAATCACGTTTTTAGGTAAAAATCCTGAAAACGTGAACTAGTTCACGGTCCGTTTTCATTTTCGTGAACGCTTTTGTTTCTGTGTAGTTAACACACAATTTGATTGAAATGATAGACAAAGAAACGAATAAAATTAGGGCTGCCGACAAAGTAACCTTCTCATGAGAAGTTTGGTGCTTTCTAAAAACACCTCTAACCAGTAATGGACAATTATGTCGATTGTCATAGATAGAGGGGTTAGGAGAAAACATATGACAATACCGTCATCTGGGGGGAAGTTGATCAAATAGGCAGATAGTCAAAGGTGCCTCAGTTTATAAATTAAACTTTGGATTATCAGGTCAACCATATTGTCTGCTCAAGGAATGATACTTTTACAAGGGGTAAGTCGCTCAGCACACTTTTCTCCTGTGCTATTTTGTTTTAGTGTGCCTACAAGCGTTGCAATGTTCTGCGTGTTCCCGTAAGGTGCCGAAGGTGTCGATGTGTTGACAGACCAAATTTTTATTTTTGCTGTTCTTGGCAACCAGGCATTTGTTTTGGTTTCTACAAGAAATAAACAATACAAAAAACAACAAGCAGAGCACTAAAGCGGTCCGATTCTAGGATTTTTAAGAAAAAAAAATGTAAAGTTGTAGTTTAGAAAGCGGTTAATAGCGGATAGGACGTGTTTCAATTGATTGCAGAAGATTTGATTCGAATCGGAACTCGGATTGAATAAATTCAGTGCAAAAGAACTTGCCCAAAGTGTATTTCTACCGAGCACCCGAAGATAATGGAATGGATTCATTCTTATGCAGTTGATTTGAAGTGAAGGTGAAATTTTGATGGCTGATCAATAGACAATCCCAATTCTCCGTAAAGGTGACCGAATTGAAGCTGAATTGACAGAAATACAATGCTACTACTTTTAGAAAAATGCTGTTATGGACAAAAATAGAAAGTGTGGAAGAATGCTGTTGGTCGAAAATCCAACGCAACCCCCAGTGCAACCTAGTCCAGGATCAAGAATCGGCCTTCCGGTATGAGCGCACTGCAATTTGATAATGTTTCGCATTAAGTTTAATTTTTCTAGGTTCTCGGTCATCTTTCTAGTCAGTAAATGTTGATGAATGTGATCTATTACCAGAATGTGCAATCTGATCAGCCAATTTCCCTAATAAAAGAGAAATTCTCTGTAAAAAAGCCCATCGAAACGAAAAGATAAACGAAATATGCGAAGAATAGTACAGCTTTCCGGATTTTTCACGTGGGGTGTAAGTAACTGCTGCTACTCACTAATTGTGAGAACGCTGAAATGATCAGATACTACTAACACATTTTGACCATGATGCATTGTGTCAATTTAATGAAAAAAAAAACAAAAACTACATGATTGTGACCTAATTAACAAAACGTTCACTTTTTAATTTTAATTGAAATCAATTAATTGAAAAATCGAACGTTTTAAAAACCGAAGCAGAAAATAACATCTCAAAAAATCAATACAATCAAGGAATATTCTCTTTTTCGGTTTCACGTGTCTTCCATAATGTCCGAATACGATGAAAGCCTTGCAAGCGATCGTTTGTCCTTCTTATGCGTCCTGAAGACAAGAGCCAAAGCATTTTTGACTTGGTGATGTTAAATACTTTTCCTGTAATTTGTTTGAGTTTGAAAATGGTTCGATTCCTTTTGGTTTTACAACGCTTGAGGATGTTTTTCCTCCAGTCTTAGGTAAAATTTTCTTTGCGCACTTCGTATATATCGTTCATATTTACAAATTCAAACTCAGTTTTGACGTTGGAATTTCGTAAGACTAAGCTGTTTGTGAAATAATTTTTTTTCTCGTTTGACCCAACCGAAATGAGAAGCTCAGCTGCTTTTTGCTCGGCTATTCCAATAAGTTGTGCAATCTGGTCATCATTACGATTTAAGTGGATTAGTTTTCCCTTAGAATTTCAATGCGAATTCAACAAAGAAAACTTTCGCTGGATTGACGTGACGAAACAAACAAAGCGTTAAATGTCACCAACAACAACGCATATTGGCAAGGCTGCTGTTTTTTTTTATTTCTAAAAGGTCAACTGTCAAATGTGTTCCTCAGTGTGCCCCACATGTGGTATGCATTGAACATTGATGTTCTGCTATTGTGTAACATACTCGTCTAGTATGCAAGACATCATGGCTTGCACAGTGTTCTAAGCGACTTACTCTTGTACTTTTATGATTACTTTGATACATTATCGAGATTATTATATTAGGACAATTCTAAAAGATTTAAAAAATGAAAACGTGTCGCAAATATATTCTATTGAATTCTATCACCTTTAAACAATTGATTTAAAATATGATATAAAGCTATGAAATTATAGTTAAACCTATTACAAAGCATGCGCTTACTCTTAGAATATCAGGATAAAGGGTGTCCCACATCAAATTGCATCACGGAAAAAACGTTGTAGAAAATTACCTAGTTGAACGATCTTTTTGAAACTTTGTTGTTTGGGTTTCCCCTAGGGGCTCCTTTTAGTTGTTTATAGAAAGAACCTCTGAAAGTGAAGTAGTTCTCTTCCATGCAAAGTCGGGTGAGCTTAAGGTACATTCGCACCTTTTGCTTCCATGCTGTGTCATCTCCTTGTTTTAAAAGCCAATCTTCTAGAAGGTTAATCGCGTCATTGATCGGTACGCTAGGGAAAAGGGCGGTGACGTCGAAAGATACCATTACTTCATTTCCATTCCTCTGTGAACTGTTTATGGCAAATCTAGAAACCATCCTAAAAACGGAAGGATTACTTCCAACTCGTTGGTGGAGATACGTCGACGACACCTTCGCCGTAGTTAAACAAGAGGATCTACCCCTAATTCTTCAAGCAATCAACAATATCCACAAAGACATCAAGTTCACTCATGAAATAGAAAAGGATGGGAAACTTGCATTCCTCGACCTTCTGGTAGTGAGAGAATCATTGTCATCATCGTCTTTAGAGTTTGAAATTTTCAGAAAACCCACAAACACCCAAAGAGTCATCCCTTACACTTCAAACCATTCTTTCCAACATAAAATAGCCACTTTCCACCACATGATCCACCGAATGTTGACCCTTCCTCTCAATAAAACCGGAAAAGCCAAAGAATTAGCATATATCTTCGAAACTGCTAGACTCAATGGTTACGAAAAGAGGACAATTCAATCTATCATCAAAAAATAAGGAAAAACTTCTTCATAGGAAATCACAAACAACCCTTTCCGATTCACCTGAACCTCTGAAACGTGTGTGCGTCCCCTTTGATAAAGATATTACACAAAAGCTGAAAACTCGACTTAGGGAGTTTAGCTTGGACTTAGTTTTCTCTAGCAGGCAACAATTGGCATCGTTGTTAGGCTCCACCAAAGATTTTTTTTTTTTTTTTTTTTATTGGTTCCTCGGGCTGGTTCATCTCCCGTCGTAGTCACTCAAATACCTCCTTTGGGTATTTTCGTAACATTTCCGGGGGTGAGATTCGAACTCGTGACTTTGGCGTGAGAGGTATGGATGTTAACCACTACGCCGAGGTCGCCCCCGCCCCCCCAAAGATTCAGTAGATGTATTAAGCAGAGCAGGTGTATACAAAATTAAGTGTAAACACGCAGCAAAATGTATGTAGGTCAAACAAAGAGAACCTTGGCAACAAGGTTCAAAGAGCATCTAGCGGAGGTAACTAAGGCTGTCAAACAGACTGACAAAGGAATTTCACATAACTTTAAATCGACAGTTGCAGAACACATCTTTACGGAAAATCACGACATAACGACGAATGACATCACAATCTTACGGACTACCTCTACCATATAATTATAGCTTAGCTAAGCTAAGTTTGACTGAGTTTATCAATAGTTGCTAATCCGTGATTGATTAGAATCAGCGAAATTGTAAAATGGATCAACTGAATGTAACTGGAGTAACCGACCATTCTCGCTGTGCACGTTTCAGTGATTCGTTGTCTTTAATAATCAATAACGGTGCTGGCCACTTTATTGCAATCATGTGGGAATAGAGAAGGAATGTTAATGTGACCTTTGCTGTTTAGAGACCGTGTTTACCTATGCATCCCCATAAAGGTCACAAGGAGGAGGATTTTTTTATGTTAGTAGGGTAGGGCTCGATGGATCCGGATTCACCTAGACAAGTGATGTGATCATATTCATGATTCATAATCGTTGTTAGTAAACTCACGCCGCCGATCAATAGATAACCGAAACAATACGAAACGCGCCACAACCGCTTTTTCGCTCTTTGAGTCATTCTACCCTTTGCCCATTCAAAGTTTTTTTTTTCCTCTGTTCGGAACATAAACCACTGCGACCAGTAATTCGATCTATTGACGTATATCCCGTATCCTTTGTTTAGTGCATGTCGAGTTACTTCATCACCATTGAGAAATTATAAAGTATTCGGTATTGTTACTGTTGTCATTGTTTGTTTTGTTGGCAATGAATCGACTTCTATTGAAAGTTTCCGCTATTTAAACCCTTTGAGAAGTGAAGGCACTCTTCAAGAGCGCGCCCCTTTATCAGTCAAAATCAGATTCATTGTAAAGAAAACAAACTATAACTCCGATACTGACCTTGCATCAGAACCCTACTCATAACCAATTCAAACTATAGAACATCAAATAGAAAATGAGAATTCAGATAAATGTTTTCCTTGTCCCAATCTCATCCTCGGTGCCACAAGCCGAGTATTGTCACTTTTCACAAGACATAAAATGTAATAAGTACTAAGATATGTTCCTTTGATTACACAAAACAAATATGTTCGATGGTCGATCTTATTCCACGTAACGCACCACGAAAAGGTGTTCTACCAGCGTTACGGGATCAACGTTTTGTCTATTCGATCTTTTGTCCCTTCGACTTTATATCATTTCGTCCTTTGGTCATTAGACGTTTTTCCATACGAACGTTTGTCTTTCGAACTTTTGTTTTACAGCCCCAACGATTGAATGTCTTAAGTATTATTATTCAAAATTTGTATTCCATCGTAGCCTCGAATGAATACTGGGGTTTGTTGTTGGACTTGGTACGGAATCTTAGGTCAAATGTTTTATTATTCGGTTAAGCGTATAAAACACGAATTACTTCGTAAAATTTCCAGAACCTAGAGAAGAAACCAAAATGAATTAAATTGCCAACATTGACATGAAATTTGTTTGGTTTTTTTATTATTATTTATTTTGTCTACATGTAAACAACATGTCATGTAAATGGTGACATAATCGCTAATAGTTGAAAGTAATAAAATGACGTGAATTTATAACTTTCATGTTAAAAAAAAACTGTTTGGTAAATCATAATTAACGTAGACAAGCGGGAAGCTGGTTAAATTTTACAAGGAAGAATAGAACAGATCTTATGAACAGTTCCATCATACTTGCCAAACAACCATTGAGCAGGCGTATTTCTAAGTTTTTACTATAGACTTGAAGATTTCAGTACTATTTTAATTCATCCTATCATTCTATACCTCTTCGGTCAGCGACGATAGAAGTCAATTACTGTCAAAAATTCCGCAACAAGCAACCATGGTCATGGCAACGGATATTTAAAATGAATAAATGAATATTAGTTTTGTGTAATTTCAATAGATTCAATACAACTTTTTCAGAATACATCAAAACAAGATTTCGGTGAATTGCTGTTACCAATGGAAACAAACGAGAACGTGCTTAATCGCAGAACCACAGACAAAAATATATATCCCTTAAAAGCTATTCATCGAATGCTCACTTAACGTTCAATCTAAATCGTTGACAGTTGGTAGTAGTACCACTTGTTAAACATATGTTCTTTTACCTGATATTCGTGCAGAAGATTTTGTTCTATGAAATGTTCAAGATGTAATGTCTGTTTACCTGTGTAAAACTAAATATTCAACAGAATAAATTGTTGTTTCGCATTGGAAAACTACAATTCAGCATAATTAAAGTTCATCTATGAATTTAGAAATGACCTTTTTAGATTTTTCAGGCGATACCAGGACTATTCCAAAAGTGTTATACAGCATTTATTCCATTTCAGGATCAACCAAATGAAGATCATATGTAAAATATTTGTTAGTATTTGTAGTATTGTTTGGGATTAACCCAAACCACAATAACTGGCAACCTGAACATGATGCACACTTTCAACACAGTAGCACTCTCCCTCACTCTTATCAGTTGTTATAGAACCGATCTACCGATAACTCGAAAATCATTAACTTAAGACACATGATGTCTTCAGAAGATTTAATTTAAAAATAAGATCTATCTTTTGGTTTGGGCGATGACTAGGGTGGTCCTTTTATGTTCATAACAAAAATTTCAACTTTTTATTTTTATGATGTAGAGGATTCATAACACATTGAACATTTTGCGCTACAAATTATCGTCATTTAAAAAAAAAACTAACGCTATCTGTTGAGAACACTAAACACTAAACACTAACTCTTAAGCTAAACAGATAGCAGTAGTAGAATGTACATATAATTCTGTAAATAAATGTAAGCAAAAAAATGTGAATATGTCAACACAGACAAACAGACATAACAGTTGCAGTTTCTTCATCGATTACGCATTAAACGGCTAATTCAAATGTTTCTTAGTTGCTAGTATCGCCACTGGTAGAGCGCATACTCTAATAACTAGCAACTATCTTGTATGTTCAAAATGTGCGTCATTTTATGCCCTAAAAGTCATCTCTGCAGAGTTTTCAAATTCAAATTGAAATAAAAATGTTACAGCGAAAAAACTGTTTTTTTTAAGTCCCACCCTAAGGAAAGTTAGAAAAACTGTTATGAAACGATACGTAGATCAGATAGAAGTTAATTTTTTTCAGCAAAGTTTCATTATATAAAATATCTACAATTCTGTAGAAGCAAAAAATCCTCTACATCATAAGAATAAAAAGTTGAAATTTTCATTAAGGACATAAAAGGACCACCCTAGTCACCACCCAAACCAAAAGATAGATCTTACTTTTTTAAATTAAATCTTCTGAAGACATCATCTGTCTGAAGTTAATGGTTTTCGAGTTATCGATTTTTGTCGTGAAATTTGTCCATTCGTACCATAGTGGCGCGGAGATATTCACCACACTGACCCTTGTGTATCGTTTCATACAGTGGGCAGTTAGTTAGGTCTCAATCATTGTGCCTCATACAGTCTGAAAACCGACTACAGGGTTTCTACAACGGTACCGGTAAGAACAAATATATACATGATTTTATGAATATTTCTTGCTAATATTGAGAAATGGGAGGGACCTTCGGGGCACCGATTGAAGCAAACTGGATGGGAGATTGGAAATGCCAACTCCCCATTGCTAACAGTTTGTGAATGGAGGTCATGCTCTTCTCCCAACCCATTGGTGCATCGTCATGTTAGATAACTGGCACTTTTGACCAATCGTTCAATCTTGTTGTTGGAAGGAGATTCTTTATATCCCTGTGGATACGTGATATAAGTGATGTTGCCTATCGATCCACCCAACCCCTTTTTGGCCCTTCATACAATGGTATGATGAGGACAATCAGTGGTCATTAATGCTTGATCAAGTCAAACAGAGAGTAGAACCTATTGCTGTCAGACTTGTATAGCTTTGTGCTACAATACGTGCTAGTTATTTTCATCATATCAATCATCACATCACAACCCCAATGACTCAATGACCAGCGTGAGAAGTTATTTGCAAGCATTTCTGTAGGCTCAACAGCAATGTACGAACAACACACTTTAAAACGACAATCACTCGAGAAGTTTATTGTTAATGGGCAATTCACACATGACATTTTATTGTTCGGTGGAACTTTACGGGAGCATGAGAAAGACAAACATGGAAAACTTGTTTTTTTCTGTCAATCAGTTGACCCGGAATACGGCATCTTTTCTATAGCTTCTGAGAAGTATGAAACCACCATAAAGATGCGTAATGGCTTTTGTTAGAGTGGGTGGAATTGTTAACGTTCGTGCCAGAGTCCTTTTGCTTTGCGGCACAATTCGATGTCAGGCTTTTATAATTACTAGCTTCTGAGAAAGGTGGCAGTGGAAGGTTTCAGTTCGGTTGTCTAGCATGAAAGAAACGGCTGTAACTGTTCCTTGTTAACTGTTATATTATTTATTTATTTGCGTCAATCCATTGTAGACCAGTTTTGCTTTACAAATAGTACTTAATGTCTAATTTGTTATATCTAACCTCGAAAAGAAAATTTTCCTATCTTTTTTTTATTCATTGTCACATCTATTATATCGCAATACTTATTATAACAGGACATCATTCTATTTAAAGGCCCATTCTTTGCATAGTTTGTTCTTTGACTGTTTATGTAAAACAATTGTCTATTTCTTAGGAAGCGAGAGGGAGCATAGAAATTAAGATTTTCTAAAATCTCTTGTGTGTTTATTCTTTGCATAATAACATCATTCAGGAAAGCTATCATTGCAAATTCTCTTCTCTTTTTAAGCCCATCTAAACTAATCAACATACATCGTGACTCATAAGACGGCATAGGTAAAGTCGTCCAACCTAACTTTCGCAGGGCAAATAACAAAAATTGTTTTTGAACTGACTCTATACGGCTTACATGTGTATCTTGATATGGAGACCAGACTATGCTACAATATTCAAGAAGGGGTCTCACATATGTTATATACAGCGTTTTGATTGTGTATGGATCATTGAAGTTCAAGCTGAACCTTTTGATAAACCCGAGCATGTTGCTTGCTTTATAAATGATATTATTGTAATGTTCAGCAAAAGTTAATTTAGAATCGAGTATAACACCTAAGTCTCTAATTTGACTGCATCTTTCTACAGTTTTCTGACCAAGAGTAATAGCTTTTTGCAATATTGTGTGTTTTCTGGTAAACGAAATGGAATAGCATTTTTTTACATTAAGTTCTAACAATTTTTCTTACACCAAATGTAAAAATTGTCAATTTCGTGTTGAAATAATTCAAGGTCGGATGTATCACATATCTCCATGAAAAGTTTCATGTCGTATGCATATATTGAAACACGAAGGAAACTCAAAAAGTTTCCATTCAATCCATTTTAGTAGCCCAGGATTGAATCCCTACTTGGATAATTTAAATAGCAACAGTGGAATATCAACTCTGTCAAATGCTTTACTAAAATCGGTATATAGCGCTTCAACACAATTTCCTTTATCCATACGTTCAAAGAAAAAGTAACAAATTGTATCAAATTAGTGGCTGTTGACCGTCCTTTAACAAAACCATGCTGTTTATTAGAAATTAAAGTCTTCACCTGCGAAAATATATATCTTTATGATACATTCAAAAAGTTTCGGGATGCTTGATAATATAGCAACCCCACGATAATTTTTAATATCAGATTTTTTTCCACTTTAAAAATGGGATAAAAAAGATTCCTTCCAAACAGCAGGAAGAACGTGGACTCCAATGATGAATTAAATAACCAAAATAAAGGTTTAATATTCCTTGAAAGAGATTTTAAAAAATAGGTGGTAAGCCGTCTGGTTCAGCACCCTTCGTAGCATCCAAAGTTTCAAGAGCATGTAAGATTTCCCTGACAGATAAATTATCAACTGAAATGTCTGTCATTGGCTCGGGGAGGTATGAGAAATACTGCAAGTCACGCTCATTATCGTCATGAGAAGTATAGATGTCCTGGAAGAAATCAGCGAATAAGTTGCTAATGTCATTTGTTGTGTTACCGGACCTGTTGTCTAAATGCATTTTTGACGGAAAGTTCTTAGACTTACGTTTTTCTTTAACATAGCTAAAAAAAGATTTAGGGTCTGACTTAATATTATTCTCAACCCGGGTGTTATGCTCTTCATATGCATTTTTTAATTCTAAACTCAGTTGATCGCATATGGCCAGATAAATCGAAAGGTTTTCATCAGTTTTATTTCTTTTGTATGCTTTATGAGCTTTTTGTTTCCTATTTTTGAGATTAGTGACCAGTCTATTATACCATACTGGGGATTTGAGACTAGATTTTCTCTTTTGTTTCATAGGCACTGCTTGTTCTAAAATATCATACACAATTTGGTAGAACGCATCCACTGCTTGACCTACATCATGATCACGTAATAAAGTTTGCCAGTCAATACAATTCAATTTTTCTTGATAAGTACATAATTAGCCCTACTGAAATATAGTATGGTTCGGACAAATATATCCATCAATGTGGTTTTGTCGTGCACGAATATGGAGTATTCGATTGCAGTGTGGAACACTTCATTTTCCAAAGAGGAGTAGGTGACTTGATACACAAAAGTCTCGGTCATATTAGTAAACATAAATCTAAGTAGAATTGTTCTGATTTTTCACGTGATTTACTTGATTGAGCCCGATTTCAGAACTTTTGTCAAATGTACGGAGCGTTTCATTTTCCCCTGCAATCGGTATCAAAAGGGACTCATTTTCATTGTCAATAATAAAATTGGCTGCCCTCTGGTTAAAATCACCGTAAATGTGAACATTTGTTTCGGGCTCAAACTTTGAAATTATGCTACCGGCAATACTAAAAAATAGTTCAAAAGAATCTTTTCTCGCATATTCTGGAGGAAAATATACTGCTACAAAAATATGAACTTGTTCTCCAATAAGGCGTAGTCGTAGCGCGTAGGCATGTTTAATATGAATTAAATTGGCCAATTCAGTAAAACCCGGCACTGCAGTTTCAACTGAATTTTGATCATCGTTTCACTACCCATATTATTCCGATTTTCCTGTATGATTTCCAGAATTGGCTTCCCTGTGCTGTCAGATCGGAAGAACATAGAAAATATAGTATACCGATAGCAGTTGGCCTGACGACGAAAGCAAAAGAGCACGGAATTGCAATTTCCGTTTTGCATCTTTAAGCAGTGCATGGCATGAGAAGAAATTGAATTGCATAAAACATTTTCAATATTGAAGGATTTCTTTTGTTTGAACTGTAAAATTGCTTCCGACGATGGTTGTCTTGAAAAGAAGCTCAACAAATAAACAGATTCTGGAACATACGGTAATGAAATTGTTCTCTTTTTATTCGCTTTCTCCACTTTACGTGTTTGTCGATTGAATACAGTGCTCTAATTAATACAGGATGCGTTCGATTTTGACAACACGACCTTATTGTTGTTAGTTGATTTACGTACACCTACTTAAAATCTTTACGCGGGTTCTTCAATTGTTTTTCAGCAGTTCAGGTTTACAACATCTAACGGGTCTTGTTATGTCTATTTTTATTTCTAACGTCCTAGTAATACCTACGATTAAATAATTTGGCGGTTTGGATGAAATAAAACAGAAAACGTTGTGCATTTTGAATCTGGATAAATAACAACGAAACCTTATTGTATGCTCAAAAAATGTTTAATGGAGCATTTATTTTTTTATAAACAGCAAAGTTTGAATTAAACAGTTAATTTTCTGCGTTTTCTAATGCATTCCCAAGGAATGCCAGATTTTGCACAAATAAATGGTATATTTCCAGGACAAGAAGGATATTAATACATATCTAATTTTTATTTATTTTTCAGCAACAATCCATTGGTAGTATCATTCATGTTTGAAATTTGAATAAATTGGCATGTTTGTCTATAATAATATCCTGATATTTTGAGTACACAATATACTCAATATTAAATAACATACAACGGGGAACGAGAGGGACCATCCGGGCACCCAAGTCAAACGATTTGGATAGGGAGCATGGGACTGCCTCCTCCCTATTGTTAACATTTCGCGGAACGAGGGCGGGCTCTTCGACCCCATCTATTGGGTTTATTCTGTCAATCGAGGGCTCGATTCTAGTGCTGTCTGTGTGACCTAGCTTTTGGAAGGAGATTCTCTTCCCTATATTCGCGGGTTTCGCGTAAGTGTCTCTGTTTACGGGCCCGCCCAAACGTTTTTGGCCCTTCAAATAGGAGTTGGATGATCACAAACAATAATAGAATCCTGAACAAATCGTGTTTCAGATTATTCCACTGCTATGCAAAAGTTACCTTGCTACAATAGATGGTAGTATTACATCATCATCATCATCATCATCAAATAAATGGGATATTTCATGTAAATTTAAGTCAGATACCGCTGAAATCAGGTTTGTTGTATGCAAGATTGCAAACAATTTCGTTGTTTACGATTGCTTTGGTTTGGAATTGAATGAGAGGACTTTTTACGCTCCTTTTTTGTTGTGTGAGGGTAATTTTCGAAATTTCGGTTCCTTCTTCAATAAGTATTTTCACAGCGTTATGTTTTGAGTATCGTTATCTGGGGAGAAGGTGATCACTTTTGAGACAAAACATGCCTTAATAATCCGTGTTTCCATTCTACATTCCACATTCGCATTTCTTGAAATAAAATTAATTATCATGAAATTTTTGAGTTCACTGGTTGGGTGATTGGGTGATCACGACAACTCTACTAAGATCACTATGACCTAGTTGTCAAAATACACTCGAATATTTGGAGAAATGATGAATTTACCTCGTAAAGAAAATTTGCGTTTCAAGTTAAAAACATGTTTTTCAAAATACCTATAGGTTCATTAAAATTAATATTTAATTTAACGAAAAACGACCATTTAAAGCTCTTTTCCTCCTCCATGTTAAACACTTTTGTATTTATAATAGAAAATAAAAGTATGAATCGAAACACTTGGACAGACCCGCAACCTTACGTAACGTAATATTGTTTTCTATCAGAATTATAATATAGCATTCCAGGTTGGACGGATAATTTCAAATCTCCAGTGTCTGATGCGGGACGCACGTTTCTTCAGACTACCAGCTCGAATTTGAGTCCATTATTTTATTTGACGCTTGTTCGTTCTCTTGCGAGATCGGAGAATCATCATTCTCTTCTTTGATCCTGACGTGTTTTCGTCTTCGTTCACTTGGGTTCATATTCTCGTCGTTCGCCAGCTCTTCCTTCGCATGTGATTCCATGGCACGTCGACTATTTTTAGGTTTCCTAGATTTTGCTCCTGCCATTGGCATCATATTTATTCTGTTTGATTCTGTAGTCCACCTTCATCCGACTTCAGATGCTCATTATCGCTCCAGGACAGCTCCTTCTTGCTAAGAAAAAATCAGTGGGGTTGTGAATAACACACGACCGGTTGACGTAGACTTCGTTAAACCGTTTGATTAGAATTCAGGTACTGTTCTAATGGGACGTAGGGTTAGCATAAGTAAGTGAGAAAGTATGTAAGCACATTCACTTGATTCGCATCTTAGAAATTATTTGGCGGCCCTGGAAAGGGACGTTTATTTGAATGTTGGTATGATGAAAGGCAACGGTGGTGCGGGCTGTAGTGATTGTGTTGATATGATGGACCTGCTGGAAACCATTATCCTTATCGCGTTATAGATTGTTCAGGGTCAGTTTGGGAATTCAAAGTCAACACTTAATTATATTTTTGATAGTTGACAGTCGTGAAAATCTCCAACTGATTGAAACAAAAATCTCGAAAATCTATCGAGAAAGGTCCACATTTGAATTCAAACCTTCTCGGTCATTTGATGAATCAGGTTATTTCACTCGTTGCACGTTGCGCCTAACCAAGCGATGGCTAGTAACAAGATCACACACACACACACACACACACACACACACACACACACACACACACACACACACACACACACACACACACACACACACACACACACACACACACACACACACACACACACACACACACACACACACACACACACACACACGCACAAGCTGCTTATTTCGCTTGCCGAGGCTGCACCCACCAGCTGGCAACAAATAAATCACTGGCTTGGGAAACCGTCTGTCTAGCAAGCCATTGCATTATTTACGGCTGCCTATCAACGGTTGTCTAGCCAACGGCTTGCTAGCAACAGTCTTCAGCGCAATCAGCACAATTACCAATGGTTTGTCTCCAGGGCACCTTCTATGGTACTTGTTACGTCACCCGCTCAGTACTGCCGAATGCACCCTCCAGGATTCATGCCATCGCCAGCTGCCAATCTATAATGGCTTGTTGCTCCGCACAGCTCCAGTTCTGCAACGCTAATGGGTAAATTTGCTTCTTCTTCTTCTATTATTTTTGCGAGGGACTTTAACCCTTCGGGTCATTCGTCCCTGACAAGAGTTAATTTGCGAAGGTGTACTCGTGTTATATCGTTCACTGTTGCATATGAGCCCTCCCTTGCTTAAATTTGAAATCTGTGATAGTAAAGTACAGTGCATTTAGTTAATTTACTCTGAAAGATCGGCATTATAAGACATTACCTTATATTTTGGTTATTTTCAATAGCTTGAAATTGTTAACGGATAATGTTTGATTATTGAATTGATACGCGGGAAAATTTCCAATCGATTGATGTAAACAACTTTAAAATCTATTTAGCATTTATTAAGTTATTAGCGTTTAATTTGTAACAATATTTCGTGACGGTCGCTTATTTTTAGATTTTAAATTGACACCCTACCCTTCCCGTAAGACGTAGTCTACGTCAAAAAATATATCGATAACATTACATGCTCGCAGACTTAATACCTCCGCCACATCAGAGGGCGTCTGTATTTGAAGCTCCTTTCACTTCCTCTCAACCGTGTTCGACCAATGTTAATGCCCAACCGATATCGAGAAAATTGCAGCAAATCAGGGGGAGCCACTAAAATTGCCGACCAAGCAAAGATACATATTGTCTAAAATAAAAACATCTGTTCGAAATCGAGATGGAATAATTCATAAATTTTAGAAAATCGCACTAAAAAACATTGAGGCTCTCTTTGCAAATTCTCAATTGATAACCATGAATTTTCTCTTCAACGTATATTGAAAGAGACTTTATACATAATACAGCAGGGATTTACTAATTTCAAAAGATCGGGAGTTTATTTAACTTGTCTTCACTTCAAAAGATGCACCATGGCGTCAATGTTACCATGACAAGCAACGACATCACGGGGAAGTTCGTAACCTACTGCGATGCGAAAGAGCGCTCAGCTTAAGAAGTGAGTGTATTCCAACAATTAAAGCGCAGAATGTAACAGGAAAATAAAACATTTCCTCACTCTAGATTCAATTGCAAATGCCTTGTGCAATTTCCGGAAGTGCTTTTCCGCTTGACCTTTCGCTGCATAACGTTTGACTTGGCTAAGGAGGAAGGAAAAAAGTTACACAGTAGTAAATTTCGTCATCCCACATTAATGTCAGTGTGGAGGTCATTTCCGGTTGGAATAAATCAAATTTACTGAACAAACGGTGGCCACTCCGACATCGTCGTACAGCAACCCCAGGAAGGGTTTAGACATCGAAGAACGTTTATTCAAAAACGAATGATGTGAAGATATCAGTAACTGTTCAAACCCAGTTATTGACAATGATATATCTTATCGCAACGAAGAAGATGCACCGTAATAACACAACCGAGAGAACGTCTCTGGTATTTTGGCAATTATTTTTACTTATAATGATGATGGCAAAATGGGGAAGCTTAGCAAATGAACTTAAATAAAAACATGCAAGTACAAGTGGGCGAATATGTCTAACAGGCACATTTGAAACGAATGAGTTCTTCATGTTTTCTAAATAAATATTTGGCTGCCTGAGTTAGGATTGTCATTCCTTAAGGGCCTGCCCAATCTATTTTAGCCAGCAGTGTTCTGAATTCAAATCATTAACAACAAATGGTCTTGCTGTTAAGTGGAACTACATAAATACAATAATATGCCAAAACATGAAAAGAGGTCCCCGACAAAGCTGTTGCTCAAATTGTTTTCGTTGTCACAGATATCAAACGTTCACGGATCACGGAACGGATGTTATCATACCGAAGAGCTTGGTTTTTCCATTGTAATTACCGCCTTTAAGCTAACTAAAGGTAAATTGTTGCGCCCCTCGCGCTATTAGCACACCTCTAGTGTTGGGAATCGAAAATCTTTGACAGTGGTTTGGTTCCACCTTTATAGAGAACAACTGATACAAGTTCGATCAAAGTAGTCGATCGCGTCAAATGACGTCAAATAACGTCAAATGGAACTCGAAAGAAGAAAAAATATTGTGCACAAACACCTGGTGGTCCGGTTCCAAGCTGGCTAATGTGCTGAAGCTGCCGAAAACAACAGTTTGTCGAGTGCTCAAAACCTACAAGGAAACCCTGAGCGTGGAAAGGAATCAACGGACCGCCGAAAAAACTTGAACCAAGGATTGTCAGCTGTACTGCGTGTTGATGACTTAAACCATATAAATTATATAAAATTCGTGCACCTAAGCTAGAGAGTAGCCATGGTTTTCAGGAAAAGTTGAGTCGCTCAATATTTGATCAAAAGTTGAGTCGCTCAATATTTGATCAAGGTTTATTAAGTTTTGGAAAATTTAACAGTTAGAAATGTTAACCAGGATTCAAAAGGCGGCAAAAGATATCGCCACCGCTTACGCCTTAACGGAAAACAAGAACTACAAGTCAAGCTCAACATTTAAGCAATGTGATCTTTAATGATACGCTCAATATAATGGAAATAGCAAAGCAGTAGTCGATCACTGCATGTTACAACTCATTATTCCATACATGACATGGCGCGTGAAAAAGTGTAATAAACCTGATCAACACGGTAGGAATCGAAAACCCATTAGTGGGTAAAATTTCACCCATTTTTCTAACCTGCTGTCAAAAAATGGGTAAATACAAAAACACGAAAATGGGTAAAATATTATCCATTTGGATAATTTCTCATTGAAAAAAATATGGGTAGTTTTTTACCAATAAATGGGTATTGAAAATATTTCAACTTTTCATTTGTTTGCACCTGCCATCCACCATCCATCTTACCTCTCATCAGTTTCCCATAAGGGATTGACTACGGATTGACCTCTGCCCCGATTTTCAAAAGTTCAGAAGTTTCAGAATGCCTCGCTCGAGAGGCTGCAGGGTAAGTAGGACTAGGTGTTATAAAATAGTAAATAGTACGGTATAAGAAAAATTCTTTACATTGCAGGTCTGAAATGTCCAGTGTCCGGCTACAATGCCCTCATGCAAGGTTACGTTTTTGAGCCCAAAATTCATGTTAAACATGACCATGACTTGAAAACGAGCCGTAAGTATCCGATCCAATTTATTTACGATGAGAAATAAAGCATAAGTTGACGGATCAACGTCGACATTTTTGGAATGAAAAAAATAGGGGATTCAGGAGGCGGATGGGTGAAATGTCGGATATAACAATATAACAATAATCTTATTTTCAAAAAAAACTAAAACCGGGCGGGTGGGAAAAAAAATCCAAAAGGGGGGGGGGACAGCCCTCTAAAAATAGGGGGGGGGGGGGGGGGGGGGGAAAAACCCGAGGAGGGGACACAAAAGAGGGGGGGGGTAGAGCTATCACTTTCTAGCTCCCGGATTAAAGCTGCTTCCAATGGTCACTTGAATGATTGTTGTAAACAGATTTCTTCCATAATACCATTGCCGGCCGATGGGTGTTAGATTGGACACACACACACACACACACACACACACACACACACACACACACACACACACACACACACACACACACACACACACACACACACACACACATATAGAACAGTTATGCCCTTATGGGCAGTAAAAGGAATCTTATCACAATGTTTTGAGTCACTGTTATTCATGTAACATGTATTTAAGAAGTGTGATGTAACACACACACACACACACACACACACACACACACACACACACACACACACACACACACACACATATAGAACAGTTATGCCCTTATGGGCAGTAAAGGAATCTTATCACAATGTTTTGAGTCACTGTTATTCATGTAACATGTATTTAAGAAGTGTGATGTAATTTAGGTGGTTCAACTAGATAAAATAGATGCATTTTTTTTTTAAAAAGGGGGAAAAATAACAGTTGAGAGTGAGTAAATTCGGTCGGGATAGATTGTGCTCGCGAAAAAGTCCGTACTGTGCGGGTGAAATCGCACTCGAAAGCGCCTGAAAAGTGTTCTCCAGGCTAGCAGCAATCGCGTACGTTGTGGAAGTGATATTTTCCGTCGCTAAACAGTTTGGAAAAGTGGTGAAAGCATTTTTTTTGCTTGGTTCTCAGCCTCCATTGGCAGTGAAGAGGAGTTTTCTTGTTGAAAATGTTCTCCCTCTCGCGCTGAACGGATAGCTCTCTCTCTGTCTGTTGCTCGCGTTTGCACTTTGTGGGAGAAGCGCAGTGGTGTTGGTGTGAGTTTGATGGATTGATTTTTTTTTCGCCCACCCTGGATGCGATTCATCAAAACGTAAAGATAGAGAGGTAGGTGGTTGTGTGTGTTGGCAGTAGTTTGCATCGCATCGGCGGCAACAACAACAACAACGTTATCATCTAGCACGACGACTGCGGCAATAGCACCTCATCGCGCGTCGCGTTGTTCTGCGTCGCGGATTACTAGTGTGCGTGTGCAATTTGTTCCGGTGAGCTGAAGTTAGAAGAGTGTTGCGTGTAGCGGGATCGCGCCGTGCTCGTGATTCTTTCAAAAAACTGCATACAATCAATTGCGCTGTGGTGTGTTGGTGATTTTTCCTCAAGCGAGCTCAGGTCCAAAGTGTCGTCGTTCGCGGGTATTGTGGGGGATGATAGTGTGTATTGTTTAGCAACCGTGTAAAGTTAGAGGTCATAAGCGAGTTTATTATTCTTATAGATCATTGCACGGACTGTGTTAACCTCACTTTTTTGAAAGTTCAGGGAGCTTGTTTACAAGGTGTTAGAATTTGAACCGCGCAAACGAAATTTTTCATTGGCTTTTCCAGTATTCTGTACGACTAGATTCGGGAAATGAGGTCAAAATAAGCACTGGTGTCTGTTTTACTTGACTCGTAATCGATTTAGAGCACAAAATCTCAAACCGATCTTACCGAAAATATTCTAAGTCCGTGTAAACAGGCTCCCTGAACTGTCAAGACTGCATTGATGACGCCATCGTGCAATGATCTATTGATTCTGTTTCCTGCAACCAAGTGCAAATATCTAGAACTAGATTTTAAAGAAAAATACCACAACCATGCCAAA
The DNA here is from genome assembly GCA_024533555.2 of Aedes koreicus. Taxonomy (NCBI): domain Eukaryota; kingdom Metazoa; phylum Arthropoda; class Insecta; order Diptera; family Culicidae; genus Aedes; species Aedes koreicus. The sequence continues at coordinate 23,258 of JAHHFK020002656.1, forward strand.
GTGAATTTTGATTCGGTGTGCAGGCCTAGTTTGTAAATTAATCGGTGCAAGGAGAGTGCATTAGACACAGATATCATGTTACTACCGGAAGGTTTCCGACACGTCGGCGACGGCCGGGTTGATGTGGACGAGTGCCGACGGCAGCAGCTGCGGGTCCAGCAGGACGTGGCCATCTAGGATATCGAGGAGTGCCGGTTTGCAAAGCAACAAATTATTTATTTCTACCATATTTTGAAGACAATATCTAATATCCTGTTTTATTTTATTTTGTCTATTTTGTTTTGTTTTGTTTTTCGTTATGTTTGTCTATTTTCAGTCACATTTGAGCGGTCTATTGCTTTTGGCGGATGGTGTAGGTATGTACTTTCAGCGTATCGTTAACCAAAAAGAAACCCTGCTGCTAACCCTTCCCCAACTATCCAACATCCCAGTGATTTCTCGTGGAAGTGCAGAGGATTTCTCGGCTTCCTCCAAAGCGAGTATCATGTCAACACGTTCCTTCCCATTCCCTACTTGACCAGCATTCGGGCACGGCCGGCGCCGGTATTGCTTTTTAATGGGTCACCAGTTTTTACACATTGAAGATGTATGTTAGTCCCAAACATCATCTGTTGGTTCTTTGTGCAAATACAGCTGATCTGGCAATAACGGAATTGCATCCGTGGGCGGTCAATCATGCTCATGCTCATGCTCATGAGAAATAAAGCATAAGTTACATAAATTGTTGTGGGGTTTTTTTTTAAATTAATTGGTAAAATTTTAACCAATATAACAAAAAAGAGAGCATCCATAAACTAGATTTACCCATTATTGAGTAAATGGTACAAATGTGAGATAATGGGATATTTTTTACCCATTTTTCACATGAAAATTATTTTTAAAGACGGGTAAAAAATATCAATTTTTTGACATTTATGTCATATACCCATAAATGGGTAAATTAAGTTTACGCATTTATTGGGTTGACTCCCTTTTTGGGGAAATGGGTGAAATCTTACCCATTAATGGGTTTTTGATTCTTACCGTGAAAGCAAACAAATAGTAGTAGCGCAAAAGCTTTAAGGTGAATTGCTGCTCCATGTATTTTTTCCTATCTTTTATCTCTCTCTCACAAACCTACCTCTGATTCAATATCTAGTACAGATTATGAGTTATATCAATTCCAAATTTTGAAGTAATGGCTGCCGTCAAGAGTGCTTAAGCGTAAGCCCTTAAAGCTGATTTATCATTGCGACTAGTGAATGCAACACTTTTTGTGTTTCTCCCTTATAAGGATTTACATCCAAAGCCTGGCTTACTCTGTGTGAGTTAAACAGTTACTTGTGTTACATTTTGAAGAACACATTTCAGAAAAAAAAACAGTTTTGGCTTATCCGAAAGTTCGAAAGTGGAACTGAATAATTAATCAGATCCCCCCTCAACTTTCTTGCTTTCATTATCTCGACAATGGAAAAATTCAAATGGAAAGCAAAGTTTAATTGAAATGCCAAATTAGACCCATTCAACAAATTAGTTTTTCTTTGTTTAGAGAAAAACAGAAGCAAAATCACGAACTGACTAAATTTCTCTACCTAACTGCATGCTTTTTCTGCTATATTGGTGACATATCTGTGACCAGACTTGGTAAGTTGTAGTATTTCTGTACGTCAGTTGGTTTGTCAATAAACCACAACATGAGTCGCCATTATCATCGATTAGCGCTTACACAACATGATGTAGAAGGTATTTTATTTAGGGGACTTCTCGAATTTACGAGTTTCTGAAATAGGCTGTTTCTTTTTATGCTGCACTGTGAAAACAAATTAAGGAAAAAAACATTAACTAACTTTTGAGTTGGTGGTTTTCATTTGCTTTCAGGTTTGTTGCCAAAAACGAAAGCAAAAGTCAACGCAACGGACGTCATCCGTGCGCCAAGTTAATTTCGAGTAAGTGGTGTTAAGTAGATGGTTAGTGTGCAAGTGAAGTCAACCAATATAAAATTAAGTAGGAATGGTTCATTGAAAATTAACTTTTCGCACCTATCTGTCGATCTGGGTGAAAGAAAATGTCGGTGATGTAGTGGTTGCCTCTCACCCTTGTCGGTCTGGTATCGATTCCAGTCGGCGCCGTTGGGATTTTCTGCGACAAAAATCTATTTTTTGGTCCCGGTCTATGTGTTGATGGATTTGATATGTAGCGTTCAGGTCTTCTCCGGCGTGACGAACCAGCCTTCGGCTGAAAGTCACGTAAATACAAAATAATAACAACAACCTTTTTCATTTGCACAAAATTCATAACGCAAAAACTAAATTCGATGGATTTTATATAAATATCACTAAACAGAAAAGATTAGAGCGGAAAAAAAAATTGTGCTTAAAGGGAAAAAATTCGGTTTGAAGTAGGAAGAAAAAAAAAGGAGATAAAACAAAAATTAATTAAGCTGGCCCTTTTTTTTCCACGGGAGGAGAAAAAAAAAAAAAAAAAAAAATATGGTCATCGAGGAGGGTAAAGATTGGACTCGGAAAAAGTGCGACACTTTGTTTTGGGTGTAATTTTTTATCGCGTGAGTAAAAATTAATGAAATTTTGAGTAATACTAGAGTGTTATGTTTATGTGTGCAAAATTTTATTGCGATCTGTCAAGTTGTTTTCAAGATGCATTTGAGACAAAAAGAGCTTCGCCAGTAAATCTTGGGCGCGGTGATCGATAATCCTGGTAGTCGCACAGATGGATCAGCAAAAGGCTTGGAATCCACCATTCTCCCGTGTTCCGCGTAGTGAAGATGTTCCAGGAGACGAAAACCATCGAGCGGCGCGCGGGAAGCGGCCGAAAACCGAAAACGGAATACCCAGAGAAGGCGCGGAAGATAAGGCAGTACTTAAGAATAACCCAAACCTTTCCACCCGAGACGTGGCCAAAAAGGTCAATTCGTCGAAGTCGTTCGTCCAACAGACCATGAAGCGGGCTGGACTACGTGTTTTTAAGGTCAGGAAGGTGCCAAACCGGACTGACAAGTAAAACACGGTGGTCAAATTGCGTGCGCGGAAGCTGTACCGTGAGTGGCTGGTCAAGCCAGGCTGTCTCGTCATGGACGACGAGACATATATCAAGGCGCACACCAAACAAATCCCCGGCCTCGAGTTTTTTGTCGGTACGTCCCGCATGGAGGTTCCGGAAAAGTTCCGGAAGAGAAAGATGGAAAAAATTTGCTAAGAAGTACCTGTTGTGGCAGGCGATCTGCGAGTGCGGACGGTACAGCAAGCCGGTCGTTACAACCGGCACCATAAACGGGCAGATTTATCGAGAGGAATACTTGCAGAAGCGCTTGCTGCCCTTCCTCCGCTCTCACCGTGGTCCCACGCTGTTCTGGTCGGATCTCGCTTCGTGCTATTACGCCAAGTCTGTAATGGATTGGTACGAAGCGAAGGGCTTGATGTGGTCCCGAGGGAGGCGAACCCGCCAAATACACCAGAACTTCGCCCGATCGAAAAGTTTTGGGCGATCATGAAGAAGAAGTTGAAGAAAAGCGGAAAAACATTCAAAACCGATGAAGCTTTGAAGAAAAACTGGGAGAAATTGTGTAAGGAAAATGGACAAAGCCTCGCCAAGATCTCATGAGCAGTGTTAAGAGAAATATACGAGCATTCAGCTTGGGGGAAGAAATTCAATAAACAAATTATGCCAAAACATAGCTAATATATAGTTATTTAATCCCTGAAAATTTGAGAAGTATCCGATTTAAAAAGGATTTTTGGTGATCATTTTTGTGTGTCTCATTTTTTTCGAGTCCAGTCTTTACTCCTATGCATGGTTGTCGCCATCCGATGAAGTCGTGTCCCCGAAGATCATTCAAACCACCGGGGAACGGACGCACACAGCAATAAATTGAAGCATATTTCTCCTGGGAACAATTCAACCCTCATCCAAAACTTCTCATCGCTGGTAGGGGGATTCCGTATGGCCAAAGGTAATGTAGGTGGTTGACCAATAATAGGTTTTGCGAAATTAAGGATGGTTTTATTGTTTTCCGAATGCTGCTCATCTTCATTTGCACTGTTTGTATTACGGGATATTTCATTCTGTTTGTCACAAATCTAATGTTTTCAGCGATAGTAATAAGAGTGAGATTATGATGCAGCGAACTTTTTTTTATTTGTCTTCTCCTTTGTGTTTGTGTCTCTTATCGTGGAATATTGCTGTGACGTCCAGCCAAAGTATGAATGTAATACACCCAGTGAAAAAGAAGCACTGGTGAGCTAAATATTACGTCAATTTATGCAGTATTCAGAAAACTGAAAATTGTGGATTTCAGACAAAAAAGTTGTCTCCAATTGTTACATTTTGTAATGATACTCCAATAGAAAGTTTTGCAATTGCATATTTTGTTATTGATTTAAATTTGTCATACTGTTGGAATTGAATATAGTATCGTCGAAGGTATCGCGTAAGTTTCTTTGCTTTGAGTTTGTCTACCTCTGATTGCCTTCAAATAAGCATTAATTTGAATTAACGACGTTATCCTTTCTTTTGACTGGAAACGATGGAAGCCCAGTCAAACTAAGGCACAAGTTGGGATGGCGGATTCTAACGTCCAATCTTTTGTTATTGGAGGTTGCTTTATGCCGCAATATATTGATTCACTTTTTATTGAATTGATGTTGATTTTCGTTTTGTTTTTCTGAAGTCTGTGAACCTTCTTTTTCGCTCTCTCTCTTTACATCTATTTTAACTGTTTGATAATTTTTAAAATGTCACAGACTCTTTTAAATGATTGAGTTATCATAGACTTTGGGTCTATATCATTCTTATTGACATTTATTGTCTACGTCTCTTTATTTTTAGTTTGTGTGAAACGATAAGAGAAACCCCCCAACTAAATCTCTCAATCGAAGGGATTAAATATGAAGGGATAACTTTGTCTTTCAAATTTGAAACTTTCGCCGTAACCCACACAGTATCCCACGCCATTATAGAAAATTTACAACCACACTCTTAATTAAATGCCATAGTAATTTAACAACCAATAAATAAGGAATTAAAAAGACTTCTGAGAATTGATTGACGACTCTCCCTCATGGTCCTTGCAACCACAAAGTTTGAAAGTTTATTCAGCATTTATCAAGGCGTTAAATCTCAATTCTCTCACTTGGCTGCGTTTTGTGTTGAAGTGGACATTCACGATTTGTTTTGACGGACTTTAATTTATCGATTTTATGTATGAGGTTTTTTTAGATGGAAAGTTGATTTCAAAATCAGCACAGGACCGGAAAGTTTTCTTCTTGTCAGATAAGGAACTTTTTGCGTAGGGAAAAGTTAAGATTCAAATTCTATCAAAGATGGTTTCATTCAATTAAATTACAGTTGTGATTTCATCAGTGAGCGCTATTCACGCTGTAAGTTTGCGTCTGTTCGGCTAAGAGTTTGTGATTCAATGTGGTGGACATTCGAAATTCGTTTTTTGCCTTCGTTGCTTTTGACATTTTAGTGTCCATCAAAAGTGTTTGCTAACATAAAAAGGAATGCTAATGGTATCATTTTCCGGCTGACAAGGGTGAGCGTCCAGACATAGGATCAGTCATAAATTTCATCCTGCGTGATGAATGGCCATTTTGGAATGTTGTTCACAACTGGCATCCTGCTATTTGCTGCATTCTCTAACCGACAAATAACTTACCATGAGGCTGATATTTTTAGGAAAAGCCGGTAAAGACGGACACAGCATGAATGATGGACAATGTCATTGAATAGTTACTTGAAGAGCGAACGTCACGCGAAGAATAGGGAAAGTTTATCACTCATTTGTAATCCCCCAGCTCCTCTTTAAGCGTTGCGAACTCAAAGTTTGAATAGTATGAGTTAAACATAAAACGTTTGAATGATGTTTACTGGGAGTCGTAATGACTTACTCAGTTCGTCATAAAAAAACTCATAACGTGGTAGAAACCAAATCGATCAGTTTTCATGAGTTAATCAAAAATGAGGTTAAGTCACTTTTATGGTGATTCATGCTATCGATTTTTATGCATAACTAGTCGAATGAACAGATCTCGAAGAGGCAAGAATAGATTAGCTTAAAAAGCCATATGGCATTCGGGTGTTTTTTTTTTCCAGTAATAAACAGTTAACAGTTATAACTGCTGATGAAGCTTCCAAGTATTTAACCTGTGAATTTTTCTTTTGTATCAGAATATGCCCAGACCAAAAAGGTCAATTCCGATAAAGACCAGAACATCAAAATTACAGACATGTTTGAGCCAAGCACAATTTATTAGAATCGACATTGGTTTTAACTGTTTGTTTTCGGTTTGTGTAAAAAAAAGTCATGCTTATCTACACAGAAAAAAACCCGAAATTCCATTGTGATATAAATATTGATGGTGTAAAATCGTACTTCGTTCCACATCGTACCTCAACTTGCCAAAAATATTTTTATGATCGATGGGGCTTTGCGTACAATATTTTTGAAATATCTCAGAACTTTACAAGATTATAATTTAAATTTCTATGTTATGTGACGCTCCATTAATGTGAATGATATTGAACATATATATACACAACTTTTTCGAGCTGTGTATGTGCAGTATTGAACCATTCTATAGACATGTAGGGCATGGTTCTTACCATCTTGATTTGGCACAGGCTCTAGTTATCTTGGGATTAAGGTTGCTTTCATACAACACTGCCCGGATAAAAATAACCATACAATGACAATACAATAATATAAAATAACATTAAAATCTATTACCGAACATGAATCTTATTGTTCACCTATTGGATAAATGAAAAATGCTTATTGTCATTACAATAGATGTACTATTCACCCTACATGCTAGAAATTTCAACAATTGTGACACCACACAATCAATAGTAATTGACTCCGATTTGTTCAGGAAAAAATGATGTTTTCTATAGTTAAGATACATAACAACCCCCTTATTCTATTGTCGATGTCTCAATTAACATTAAATTCTATTGTGAAAACAATATCTCCTATTTTCATCTTATTGTCATGAACAATAATATTAATTGTACACACTGTTGATTCTATTGTATGGTTACAGTACATTTAATTGTAAATCTATGAGAATTTTTTTTCTGGTGGTAAGAATTGCATCCTATGTAACAATTGTGTCAAATCTTGTGATGTTGGAGTTCTCAAATATGATGGGCTACTATTTGCTAATAGCGTTAGGGAGTAAAACAAGAGTACAAAAAATAAAGCTAATGGAGAACTAATGCGAACATTATTTTACTAGTGCATACCGCAATCACAATAGTCCAATATATATTCTTACTTGGTAAAAGACCAATCTAATAGGTCCAATATACAAATGTAAATACAATAGGCCCTAAAAAACAAATTTTTCAAACCCCCCCCTCCAACCACCTTAAAAACAAAAGTATTTTTTTTTTTGGGATCATGCCACTTTTTTAAGTAGAAAAAAAAAAAAAAATAAAAATTACACGGGTGAGGTGCAATTATAATATAAAAAAAAAAAAAAAACAAATTTTTTTTTAGTAGTTTTATATTTTTCATCCGGACGAACAATTTTTTTTTTTTTTTTTTTCTTCCTTCGAAAAATCGCTGGTTTGTTTTTTGGAAGAATCATATCCTTTGTATATTTGTTTAAAAAAAAAATAAAAAATAAAAAAAGGCTTTGTTATGTATATTAGAAATGCAATTGAGTACAACATTATTGCAAATGTATCTAGTGACGGCTTTCATTACATCTATGTTGAGTTGATGTTAAATGGTGGTTTATACGATGTCCACGGTTTGTATCGTCCACTTTCATATGATTTTAATTTGTTCCATGACCTGCTTGAAGGTTGGTTGATCAGAAGCAATATTAATCGTCCATGTTTGATATTAGATGACAATAATGTTCCGGTGAACTTGGCCAGCAATAATGTAGTCCTAAAATATAAGCATCTATTGCAATCTTATGGTTTTATATGTTCTAATACATTTGTTACCAGGTCTGTTAGTTCAAATATCCTTGATCATGTCCTTTGTAAAATGGCTGATGTTCATCGTCTTTGCAATCATACTATTTTTAGTGATTTAAGTGATTTTTTAACAGAATTTAAACTGTATGTTGGATCTAATGAAATGGTTTTATTGAAAAATATAATCAACCATGAGAAACTTGAAACTGAGTTCAAAAGGTACTTGGAAGGCATTGGACCAGTTCGCAATGAAAATGAATGTTTGGAAAACATAATTTTGAAATACAACACTATTCTCAAAGAATGTACTAAAACCGTTACTAAAACTGCTCGATCCAAAAAAAAACACACTGCCCTTGGATGAACTTTAACCTGTAGACACTGATGAAAATTAAGAGCAATTATTTGAAAAGGCATCGCAGAGATCCAGATAACATACAATTAGCAGAACTATTCAAACATGTCTCAAAATAATTCGATGCAGCTAAAAAACAAGCCAAAATAAGTTATTTTGACAACCTTCTAAACAACACGCCACATTCCAAACTGTGGAAGAATATAAATGCAATACTGGGTAAATCTACTTATAAATCTAAATTCTCATTTACCATTGATGGCATTGCTACTACTGACTCTAAATCTATTTGTGAAGCATACAATGAGCATTTTTCAACAGTTGGTTTAAAATTAGCTGCCAAAATAAATGTCACAGGGGATAATCCATTACGTAATATAAATCCTATTGCTGACTAAATTTTTCTACAACCAATATCTGTAATTGAAGATATACCAGTGATAAATGATCTGAAGCTTAACAAAAGACCAGGTCCCGATAATATTCCAACTAAAATAATTAAAAATAATGCTGATTGTCTTTCACGAATTATATCTGAGTCTTTTAATTTGAAGATTCAAACAGGTTCGTATCCGGATTGTCTCAAAACTGCTAAAGTGGTACCTATTTTTAAGTCAGGAGATCGAAGCCAAACTGATAACTATAGACCCATATCGACCTTGTCAGTTTTCAACAAAATACTCGAGAAGCTTCTAATCAAACGCCTGATATTTTTTTTAGACAGACATAACACACTATATTGTTTGCAGTATGGTTTTCGTAATGGAAGTAGTACCACTGTAGCGATAGCTGAGCTTGTGGATCATATATTAGAACAAACAGATTAAAAAAAAAGTAGTGGGTGCTTTGTTTCTTGATCTGAAAAAGGTATTTGACACATGAGATTTTACTCAGAAAGTTAGAACAATATGGTGTCAGGGGCATTGCTAATAGCATTATCCGTTGCTATTTAAGCAACAGAAATCAATTTGTGTCATTCGACGGAGAAACCAGCTCGAAAAGACAAATTAATACTGGAGTTCCACAGGGAAGTAACATTGGTCCTTAACTTTTTCTTATCTATATCAATGATATAAGTAATATAAGGCTTGCTGGAACACCAAGGTTATTTGCTGACGATACGGCTTTATTTTACCCGCATGTTAACTTGCATGCAATAATATCAAATATGAAACGGGATTTACGATTGCTACAAGAATATTTCTCAGTTAATCTCCTCTCATTGAACTTGCAAAAGACCAATTATATGATTTTTTGATCACTGAAGAAAGTTCTTCCACAAGTCCCCATTTTAGCTATGAATGCTGACATAATTGAGAAAGTTGACTGTTTTAAATATCTTGGCACATATCTAGATTCTACCTTATCGTGGGACTATCACATAAATAAGGTTGCAAGTAAAGTTTCCTCTATGTGTGGAATTTTAATAAGAGTTAGTAATTTTCTCCCTCGAAAAGCTATCCTCTGTTTTTACTTTGCTCATTTCCATTCTCATTTGAACTATTTAATTGTTTCATGGGGTAGAGCTAGTAAGTCAAAATGAAGAAAACTCCAAATCTTGCAGAATCGATGCCTTAAGATTATTTATAAATTACCATTCTTATATCCTACAGCTCAATTGTACACTGATTCCGCTAACATAATTTTACCAATTCTTGGGTTATGTGAAGAGCAAACCTTGTTAATGGTTCATAATATTCTACATAACCCGCAACGGTTACATAACCTAGCTATGGATGCGTCACCTCGGATTCACAATACAAGGCAAATTAATCATCTTTCGAGATCCCGCGCGCATTCGGTCTTTGGTCAAAAACGGATTTCATTTATAGGTCCCACAAAATATAATAACCTTCCAAGAGATCTACAACAAATAACAAATACTTCCTCTTTTAAAATAAAGATAAAACACTACTTGCTGGAGCGAATTGTTCAATTGTTAAATTGATGTATTTATATTTTTATTGTCTTTTTAACTCTTATTCTCATTAGGTTTTCTTTTATTGTTTTCAACCGTCATTGAATGTAATGAAAAAATGTTTTTTTCCATTTTGTACATATTTTGTTATTGTTGAATTTTATTGAGTTGCGCTTCTTTCAAAGGGTTTTAAACCCACTAGAAGCACACATTTTGTTTTGTTTTGTTGTTGAAAAAAAAAAAGGGGAGGGTTTTTTTTGGGGGAAAAAGAGGGGGGGAGGGTGGGTGTTGTGGGGAAGGGGTTTTGGGAAAAAATTTTTTAAAAAATCTTGAACGATTTTTTTTTCGGTTTGTTGATTTATGTTATGGGACGGACAAAACCAGGCCTTAAGCTAAAGTTTGTTGCTGGTGCTTATTTTCTCAAGATTTTCAATACAGATTTAGTGCACAACATAGAATAAACTGATACATTTCAACACTTCATTTTTTTTGTCGACAATTCCCTTTATTTTATTCTGGAGGGAGTGAGGTTTAAGAAAGTTGGGCATATTTTGCACAGCAAAAAGGTTGAATTTTAACAGACGGTTAAGAGTTCTTCTCGTTAAATTGTAAGCCAAAGCAAGCGTGAATATAGAAGTTGTTTGCAATTATTCATACAGCAGAACTGATTGGCGATATCTGACTTGAATTTACATGAAGTATCCCATGAATTTATGCTAAATCTAGCATTCAATATATGTGCATGAGCAAATCATTTATTACTTTCAAACTGTGTAGTTCAGAAACTTAAGAAGAATGGAGGTGTAATATGATAGAAAAGATGAAGTTATTTTGAATTATTATTTCTTTATTATCGAGATTTTCAGCCTCAGGCTGGATTATCTCCCGTCGTAGTTACTAAAACACCTTTTGGATATTTTTTTGACTTGTTCGGGGTGAGATTTTAGCCACTACTCCGGGGTCGCCTCGTCGTATTTTTGAAGCAAAGCATTTGTTAAACCGATGGCTGGAACAAATTTCGAAGCCCCTGTGTGGAAAATGTCAACAACATCATCGCACATTGGGGTAAATATTGGACGAGACCTTTCCATTATACGTGTTCTGTGTAATGACACCATAAACTTAAGCCATATAAGGCCATACCCTAGTATCACACTTGTTGCAAACCAGTTGAAGTGACTACTTTGTGATTCAATTAAGACACAATTAAGTCACTGCAACCATTTTTGATCGTTGTGTGTTGCTTGGGTAGGACAACAGTCAATACTTATGTACCAATCGTTAAAGGAAAACTAACTTAACCTTCTTTCACAACATATTCCCAACAATTAACCATTAATTGTTTAAATACGTTGACATCGGCTTCAGCTCGAGGTTGTACATACTGGAAAAATATCGAATAACAACGGACAACTTAATCCAAGACCCAGGAGACTAAAGTCTGTCCATGTTATATTTAGGATGCCAAAATAATAGCAGCAACAAAAAAGTTACACAAAATTTAACAAAACCGATTGTTTATTTCACAATAATAGAGTTATACATATATACATTAGAAACAGTTGGGTTAGATGTTAATCCTTCTTTCTGTAAAATTCTCGATTTTTCTGTGGTACTCAGGTTCCGTACGGTATCCTCAGATACGCCTGCCGTGACGATTCTCCATCTTCTCTTGAAATCATCGGTACCATTTGCTTTCTTCTTAGTTTCGAAAAGTTTCCGCTTAACTAGAGCCCAGTACTTCTCTATTGGGCGAAGTTCTGGACAGTTTTGCGCATTGGCTGTTTTTGGCACGTATTTGACCTCTTGTACCTCATACCATTCCAGTGACAAGAGGCCAAATCAGGACAAAACATAGCTGGAGAGTCATGGCTTTTGATTAACGGTAGCAACCACTTTTGCAGACATTCTTTCTCGTACACATCCTTATTGATAGTGCCAGTAGAGACGAAATTTTTAGATTTTCAACCAGAACCAGGCCATATGTACCTTCCAAAGCAAATACTTCTTTGAGAATTTAAACACCTTCTTTGTCTTGACGCCGTTCTTTTGCATTGCGGTATAAAAAGCCAGACTCGGAAGCTGTTTCAAATCTTCGTGTACGTAAATATGTTTCGTCGTCCATTATGATACAAGAAAGTGTTTGCAAAAAATTGGTATAAAGCTCCTTAGCACGACTTTTTGCAGTGAAATTTTGCTTGTCATCACGGTTGGGCACCTTTTTCACTTTTACGCCCCCAGTCCTTATCTCTGCTTCGCTTTTTCACGTATGATTTTGACTTCCCAACTCAATAATGGATACCACCTTCTTGTCTATTTCTCGGGAGCATACTTTTCGATTTGTTCCACTTCCAACCTTCCGATCCACAGTGAAGCGCTGGTCAAATGTTGCAAATCATTCAACATGGTTGTTTTTGGTAGTTTTAGTTTCTTGGCAAGATCGTGTAAAGATAAATTCGGATTTTGCTGTAGTTCGTATAAAATGCGTTTGCGCACTTCCATTTGATTCGACGTCATTTTACTGAATGTAACAAGAATGTAAACTTGTAACAAGAATGTAAAACAAAGTGGAAGTTTCAATTGTCAATTGTCATATAATTGAAACGTGAAATAATTCAAAATCTACACTGAAAGAAAAGTATCCGAAATTGAACGTGGACAGGCTTTAGTGGCTTCGCGGCAATCACTTGAACGACGAGTAAAGGCCCAGCTACAATGGGGAGCGCAACGGCGCGTTGCGCGGCAGCTTTTGACATAAATTATATGGATTAACTATCAAAAGTTGCCGCAACGCGCCGTTGCGCTCCCCATTGTAGCTGGTCCTTAATGGCGCTAACCGCATGACCAGACCACCATTCTATTTGAATATTTACTTCGACGATACATTTTTTATTCTTTCTTGTCTACTGAATGCTCGGTCCCTGCGTCTTCTTAAGGTAGATACCAAATCCATCCAATCTATAATGGTTGCATGGACCGGGCCAGGTGAGGAATCGAGGAGTGTTTTCGTGGAGATGATTGTGCGAAGAATCATTGGTCCCACTACCTGGTTCCGTAATATGGAGTCATGCAGTCTCTACAATGATTCATTCCTCATCGTAGCTCCATTTACGAGGTGTTCAAACGTCAATGCAATGCTATTCTATGCTATGGAATAGACTTGTCATGAGCAGAGCTGATGAATGACGTTATCAATTTTATACTTATGTTTTATATTTCCCGAAATACGTTTGAAAATATCATCGGGCGAGGAAACGATGATAAAGCTTTTCTTCCAAGTCTTATGGATTTTTTCGACAAGACGTGACGGATATGACAGTGATATTACGGAGGTCCCGAAGATTTCCTGAGAACCTCTGTTGGGCTCAATTTCGTTCCACATCTTGCAGATGGTTGTTCAGGTATTACGAAAAGAAGGTTAAAATACACGTATATGATCGCTTCGCACAAAAAGGTGTGGTGTCGGCCGCTGTATCTGTAAGTCGAACGAATCGGTTCGATATGTTCGATCATCTTGGGACATCTTTCTGTCCATCTGTTTTTCCTAGTAAACACACTGTTCTCCTTACAAGTGCTTCTCAAAATCAGCTGTCAAAGTGGCGTTTATTGAGACGTTCACACACCCGCTCCATTTGACTTCGTCGTTTTTGACTCACTTTCATCAAAAGTAGAGCCACTCAAATTGGAGTAAACATTGTTGGGACTATTTAATCGACAAATCATCAACAACATTGCATCAACATGCAATAAACATGCAATGGTGTTCAAGATTTGTCGGCTGGTCAATCCCAACAACGTTTACTCAAACTTGAGTGACATCACTTTTGATGAAAGTGAGTCGAAAGCGCAGCAAAATTGAGTTAAATGTGTGGCCGTGCAGCGCCGCTTTGACAGCGATTCTCCCCACTCGTGCACTTTAGGCTTCCTGAATGTCAAGTTCTTTTGGTGAAAGATGAGTCTACATGTGTCATAATGCACAGGAATCCACAAACCGTTCCTGCTGCATTTGCCTTGGTATAGTTCGAAGATAGTCTTGACTTTCATGTCACTTGATAGACATCGCTTTTCAGATCGGTGCCTGGTATACGCTTTTTGTTAGATGTACTGAACGGCCGTTGTCACATTTCGTTCTGCAACCGAATCCTTTCTTAACTGACCGTGTTGGAACCACATCCGTGCTGGTGTACGACATCCTCTTTAGCTTAAGCAGTTTGTTATCTACTCTCAGAGAAACTTTTTTCATTTTCGGCTTATCTAGTGCATTCTCCAAATTACGGTGAGTTGTATTGATTGTCTCGTTCTCATTATCTCCTAGCCCAACTGCATATTGCAAATTCAAGCAGAAAGGTGCATCTATAATAAAGATGAAACAAAATATAACTTCGCATTCTGTAATTCATTCATTTTCATTTTTCATTCTGCAGCACAGGGTGGGGCAATAAGAGCGCAAGTCAATCCTAGGCTGGTAGAGAAGAAGGGGTAATGGCTGGCTCGCCACATGCAGGATAACTGATCGCCATGGGAGGGGATAAGGATTAATCCTTATTATCCTAATTAGGTTGGGGTAAAGGGTTTGTACTGTTCTAGCGTTGACCATCTCTCGCGTTGCTACAAAATGATCTGAAATGTATAATTTGTTGTGTATTTGAATTTGAAACGTGTAGTGAATGTTGTATAATATATTTCCTCCTCAAAAAGATATGTTTTTTTAAAATGAAATTAGTGAGTTATATAGTTTTGATTTCATATATACTTGCTTAGGACTGATGATTTTCCTCTTTTTGTGCTGTTTATGATTTTTTAGAAGCTTTTACATAGTTATTTTGTCCTGAAATTGATATGATCATTGCCATACCAAAGCCGCATGTAGCAAGTTGATCACACATGGGCCGATCCTTGAATTTTACAGCCGTTCTGCTCAGCTTAAAATTACTTCTGTTTAGAGCTTGTTATCTCGTTCCACAAGTTGACTTAATCTTTCGTTTCGTGAATTTTTTCATTAGTTCGTTTTCCAGTTTCGCGGGTTTAATTTTGTATTTTTCAGCAAAACTTCTTCTTGATGACGTAGTACATCGTCCAATACCATACTCTAAAACTGAGTTTTTCTTTAAAACTGTGTATCTAGAATTATATAAGCAAAATCGCCTCACGATACAAGACCTCAATACACGTATTGTATCTAGGGTTACCAATCCCACTTTCTTCTCATAACCTTGCAGTTCGTGCTATTTGCGGACAAAAGATGGACGCATAACCATCTGATTTCTTGCTTTTCATTTATTTATCATTTATTTATTTTTGTTTGTTATTTAGAACAAACTAAATAACGTAACAAAATAGTTTATACATCAAACCCACATTTCCAATCAGTATGAATGAAGGATCGTGAGATGAATAATGGAACAGTTCCCCAATGTAGCAACGCTTTCCAAAAGTGTGCTGATTTGTGATAATAAACTATTTCTGTTTTTCCAACTGTATTTATATAATCAAATGCAACATTTCAACAGTTTGCAAATACTGTACTTGACCATTGATCATCATATCAGAATTATAATGTTCATCGATAAAAACTACTCGAGGATTTTCAGAAGCACTTTTGGGCTGCATTACAACGGATCTGGCAACACTAGTTTACTTCTTTCCAAAATGGTAAAGAATCAGACCAGCCCTGGGACCTGGCAGTTGAAGTTAAACTACCACAAGGGCATGGGGGCGACCCCGGCGTAGTGGTTAACATCCATACCTCTCACGCCAAAGTCACGAGTTCGAATCTCACCCCCGGAAAAGTTACGAAAAATGCCCAAAAGCGGTGTTTGAGTGACTACGACGGGAGATGAACCAGCCCGAGGCTGAAAATCTCGATAATCAAGACAAAAAAAAAAAAAAAAAAACTCCCACAAGGATTTGCCAGTGCTCAGGAAACTACGCATTCATTCCTCACAAATATTACCTTGACGCAGGACAAGGAACAGTTGTGGAATTTGGTTACCGGCCCGTCGCTTCAACTGTACTGATCGGAAACACTTCATACATTGATGATGTGTGTAGGGTCCCTCTGCATGTTCCTCTTCTGCAACAGAAATGATATCCTCGAACTGATTTTAAACATCGTCTAAAACATAGCTGAAATTATCAAAAAATTTAACAACGAGTAAGCCCATAGGTCGGAAAGATGGGTTTTGGGATACCGCAAGACATACAGGTATGTCTGATACATCCCTAAATAGAACTGAAAAATCCTAGGGTGTCTCACCATCACATTGTGGTGACTCTTTTTTATTATTATAACGGGTGTCCACTAAATAATGAGAACGAAAAGAATGGGTCAGGAAAAAAATACCAGTGAAGTTTTGTTCAAACTGATTTATTTTATTAAAAGGGTCAACTTAAATCTTCAAACTAAGTTTAGTGAATATTGTCATATGGTCCGTGGTCCGCCGTGCGGCGCAGCTTAGTCGTTATGCTGGAACATGACCGTTGGACGGCAGCCACATCGATTTTTCGGATGCAGCTTTTGATCCTGTTGGTAAGTTGCTTGGTGTTCTTGGCCTTCCAATTATCCTTGTATACCATGGAGCTCAAAAGACCGAAGAAATCCTCGATAGGACGGCACTGTGGCAAATTTGTCGGATTCCGGTCTTTTGGGACATATGGTATATTTTGGCTCTCCAAAAACGTTAGCGTTTTTTTTGCGTAGTGCGATGATGCCTTGTCCGGCCAAAACACGTATTTGCCATCCGAGTGATGTTGTTTAAGAAATGGGATGAGTATTTTCTGCAAACACTCTCTTTGGTACACCTCCTGGTTGATGGCCAAACCGCTTGGTTTGAACCACGGCTTCGAAATACCCTTATCGAATATTACGATGTATAACATAACCTTCGATTCAAATTTGTGCTTGAACTTATACATTACTTTTGGAGGAGTAGTAGATTTGTCCTTAGTGTAGAATCGGTCGTTTCCCGGTATCTGAGACTTCGAAAGAGGAAAGTAGCTTTCGTCGTCCAGAACGAAAGATTTTCCGCCGTAATTCCGAGTCATCCAGCGGCATTGGGATTTCACGGTTTGAATCTGCTCATCTGTGTACACGGATAAAAAATCGTTCCGGAATACGTCAACCTCGAGTCACGAATTTCAGAACAAGACAAAATTTCATTTACGAAAATACACCATGAACAAAAGTCATGAATACGTGAACTTTGTTCCGCAAAATTAATATAACGCTAGAGTAACGTAGTTGCATGCAACGTGTGTCATGAAAACGTGAACACTTTTCTTTTTAATCATGATTTAGTTCACGTATTCATGATTAATGTTTCCGAAATCGGAATTATACTGTGATACAGTTCACAAAAGCAGCCACGTAGTTCACGGACTGTATTTGGAACGAAAGTTTTGTTCATGAATATTAGAACAAAATTTAAGAATTCATAAAATAACATGAGAGTATACTTTCGTATGAGGAGTAGAAAAAATGCTAAAGGTATTCGATTATACGCATGCATGCTTATTGCATTTTATTGTAAGTATGAATTGAAAACATATAAAAAGGAATAATCATTGAATAAAATTATCGTTAAATAAGAAAAGTTAAATGTAGGATTCTTATGGATTATACTTTCGGTTAGATTAGGTCGTTTAGTTAAGAAATGCTTCTGATAACATCTTGAGTCACCTTCGGCATTTCTAGAATTGAGGCATGTATCCCGAATAAATATGATTGTATGAACATCCAGACTGTTTTAAAATCCGGTGCATACTTAAGACTTAATAAGAACGATACTGGTAAGCATAAACATATAGCATGATGAATATTATCGGCTTTGTATTCTACGCCACCAAAGACTAAAAAAATCCAGCTGCTTTATTCGGCGTTCCAACCATCACCACCTGCGGTTGTAAAGAAACACTTTCGAAATGTTTCTCTAGGTACTCAATACAAAATTATTTTAAAACTTTCACTTTCGTTTACACCTCACAACAATGACAAACTAGAGTTTTTACAAGCGTTACAATAAAATGACAGTTCATGAACAACGTTCACGAAAAGAGGAACAAAATCACGCAAATAGATTTAAGAGTTCACGTTATTATGATCGAGGATCATGATTCCAGTATTTTTATTTTGTTACGAAAGCCAAACAGGCATGAATTGAGTTCACGAAATCGTGACTCTCTTCATGGAAATATGATTTAAGGAATCACGTTTATGAGTAGCAAGTCACATATTTGGAATTGATGTTAGTTCACGATGTTGTGATTTTTTGTTCTGGAATATGAGAACGGATTTTTTTCCGTGTACTCTGGGGATCTGGTTTTCTTTTTTTTTTTTTTTTCTGCTTCCCGTTGACTTACCGAATCCTTGTTGTTGAACATGCTGCGCAGCGAGCGGAGCGTTTTCTCATTCATTATTTTCGCTGGACGGCCGCAACCTTTCTTCCGGGTTACTCTCATGCATGCCAGGATACGGTATACGGTGGATACCGGAACTTTTTCACGACAAAAATGGTCCACCGTGTATTTTTTTCCACGATCTTCGTTCGCTTGAAAGAATTGTACAACGCGCGCGCAGTTCTTCCTGTTTCGACGGCATGCTGAACACGACTGAACATGTTAGAGTGAAATAAGAGTGTATGAAAATTTTCTGGAGAGTGCAACGATTCATTCATCTAAAGTGACATTTCTATGCGGCCGTTTTTGTTCTGATGGAAAAGTATTGAAATCATTCTCATTTTTTAGTGGACACCCGTTATGGTGCCTTGGGACGTTTTGAAAACGGTGTTCATGTTATGGCTCGCAAAATGGGCGTCCCGGCGGGCTACCCCATAATCTTACGCTGCAGAAAAAATCCACACGTCAGGTTTTCACCGCAGCCTACTTCAGTCGAGAATCTATAAAAAGCATTCAGAAAACAAAACACTCACAACAGAGGCTAGGAAAGCCTAAAAGTAAGCAATGGTAAGTCTATCAATGTAACGTTCAGCGGAAGGTTTGTATCATTAAGGCTTACTGAACGTGCGAAGAACGATAATCTTTCTTGGATGTAAAATCTAAAACTTGCTAACTGCATGCATGACTTGCCATGGCAAAGCAGGATGGATGACATAAGATTAAGGCCATAATGTAAAATGACGAAGTGCTTTATTGTTGACATTTTCCCCAGAGCTCTCGAGGCGAGCTTAAATGTATGCTGAACGGAATCGCTCCAGATGAGCTTTATGGTGGAAATCAAACATCGGGAAGCAATCAAAATCGCACTTGGATGATTATTTTTCGCATTAAAAAATATTATCGAGAAAGCGTGAATGGGGACAGGATCTGAGTAGGTGTATACTGTTGGCATTAAATAATCCACACTCATATTGGGTGAGCATCGTTTGTTGATTCATTTGCAGTTGCGTTGATATAAAAAGTTTCAATGTTGACAGTGAACGATTACTAACGATGATGGTTATTTATTATATAAAAGCTTATTCATACATAAAAGTATTTTGATTACGATGCCTTCGATGCTTGCACCGAAACAGTTCGCTAGCAGCCTGTGCGATGAGTATTGCGTTTCATTGGTTTGATTGATGATAGAATCAATGAAGTTTTGACTCACAAGTGTATATTGAGCTATTTTGGATTACCAGTTGAATGGTTATAACTGAGAGTGCACAGTCGAATCCAGTTATGTTTTCTAGTTTCCTTACATAAATATTCGAAACATGGGTCTTTTAAGATATTTGCGTTAAGTTCTGAAATTTCAACTCTCTTATCAATAACTGCTATCAGGTTTTTTTCAGCTTCGGAAAGGCTAAAACTGCGAACATAAATCAGCCTGTCCTTAACGGATGTTTACTAAATGCTTTTCACCTTTTGAAAACCTTAAAATGCATTCCATGAAGACAATAATATGATTTCATCCCACATACATCAGCAAAATATTTCTCCTCCGATTTCAATCTGAAAAAGAAGAACATTTATTTCAAGACATTTTATAAATTGCCATTCCTGCGTTGGCTCCTGTATCCGTCTTGTAAGATGGAATAATGTCTAGATTTGTAGGGGGAACTAGTGCACATCGCTCCTCTATGCAAAAATGTCTTAACGCAGCTCTCTGAACGAAATTTAAATTAATTAAAAGAGCAGCACCTTCAGTTCAAAATCTTTGAGTATGTCAACACACATTGAAGCAAAAAAAGTGGCGAACCAGCCCAGGAGGCTGAAAGCCACTTTAATAAAGAAACAAAAAAAAAAAAAAAAAAAATGGAAGCAACATTCTTAATTACTCAAATCCGGTGATCTTATATATAAGCGACAATGCAATAATTCGATGTTATTTTTCCGAATGGGGACATTGTGTACTATATTCTCTGCTTGTGATAAGACACCGCAGAAAATGAAAAGTGAAATTTTTGGCTCACGCCAGTCAGTGTGGGGGGCAGGAATTTCTTTGAAAATGAATGAAAATTCCATTGCTGTTACCTTCGAAAAGCACTTTTGTGTTCTACAGTTGGCGGATGGTACATGTTTTCCTTGTTATCCATCTATGTATGTAGGTGCTCATCCATCACTTACTCAAATTCGTACTAAGTGCGGATTCTCAGGGGATGAGTGGAAATCTCGGGATTTTTTACGGATTGAAATTATTGCATTTGATATGATATTTCTCCCAATCTGTTTGTAGGCCAATCACTGCTGAAAGTTATTGTTGATTTTTGAGGTAACTGATTTTGAATGAATCGTTAGACATAAATGGATTTCAACGACAGATTTTCAGCTCTACTTCCACATTTGGTAATTGACAGACAGCTTCAGTCGCCAGTACCATTTTTGCAATTAGTTTTATTTTTTGTTTACGCAATTAAAGCTTTTTTTTCTCTTTTACAAATAATACCAAGATCTGTCCTGGAATAGAACCCAGCGTTCTCCAAGTATTGTCTCAACCTTCAAAAACCCATATCAACGCTTTTCGATACATTGCACTGATCCTGAAACATTGAATATGTCATTTAGATTATCAATATTACCTGCGAACCAGCGAAATGCTCACTACCGAAGCGACAAAAGCCAAGAAGTAGCGAAGCTTAGCAGAAAATCGACTGCGATTGACTGCCACAAGGTCTGCCGATGATGAAATCACATCAAGCAAAAGTAAACTTCTCGCCCATCGAAGCAACCCGGCAGCAAAGCTTCATCACTGCATCGAGTTGGATTGAGTTGATTGAGGATAACAATCTTCCGATACAGCAGACAGGGATGGAATTGATTGATGGCATCTTATTTTTATGCTGACCTTCGTGACTATGACGCCCCGAAGCGGTCAACCATCACCGATGTAAGTGAGAAGAAAAAAAGGATAGACATCCATCAGTATCACATAATTTCTCGGTGTCTGCTGTGGGTTGTGGGTGGTTGAAAAAATAGAGGGTCTATGATTCGAGAGGAATAGATTCAAAATATACTGCTGAAGAAACCAATATATAGGAGGTTCATAACAACACTGCCAATGCCATCAAAGTAGGCTCTGCGTCATTGACGCTGGATTTGACAGTTCGTTTGGTTCAAAACCAGTAAGTCTAGCATCAAACTCAATCAACGTAAATATTTCAGCAAATTTCCTCCCTGAACCAAACCTAAAATACGTGTTTTGCTTCCGGTTTGCGTGTTTGCGTTGTGTGTATTTCACTTACCAGCAGGTAAAGACGATTAATGTAGAAACGACGGGGTATTTATTTTAATTTTATGCTTTTTATACTTCTGTTTTCGTCTTCACAGAAGTTGGAATGATGTTGAAGAAACTGATCTGAACGTCTCGAGTAATCATGACCATAATTCACTTTCTAATAAACTTGACAGGCTGCCTGAAGTATGTTTAAAGTATTACTTCAATATCAAATTAAATTTCTCAATTTGTATACGGAGAAATTCTTAAAGATTGGACGCAATCACATGATTACGGTTTTTTTGAAGTATAGTTAAATGCTTGATGGTATAATTAAATGCAATAATGAAATGTATTTGAATTAATATCGCATTTGAGTTATCCTAGTGATTATAGAGCTGTATAAGTATGTGTTAATTGATACAGGTTTAACTCTTGTTCATTACACTGAAATTTTTGAAAAAAAAACAGAACTAATCGATCCCAATTTGTCTCAAAATAAACGACAACATTTCATGGCAACAGTTTTATTTTTTAAGACGAGCATGTGCCGGTGCTATTGTGAGTGGGGTGGAATGTATCGAATAAACAAAACAAAAACAAATCAGACAGCATCATTGGAAAGTTTCGTTAAGCTGATTATGTATCGAATCTGCCTGGGGACGTCTAGCAAACAGTTCGCCGTTTCAAATTACGCAGCGGAATTCTGTCGCCAAATCGTGTAAAGTCATAGCAGTGCAGGCTTAAGTTTGTCATTGCTGTTGCCGGCGGAAGCTTTATGGGATTCAAGAAACCAGATCCAATGCCATACAAGGGTCGTTTGGGGGTTTTGTATGCGATGTTCACAACACCACTGCTGGTGATTGAACAATACTTTTTCTCTGTTATTTTTAAAGGTGACTAGGAAGAAAATAAATTTAAACCATTCTATGATTTTGATCATGATCTTAAAAATGTTGGTTGTCTAAGAGCAATTAGAATTACCCGACAACACATAATCAAACAAAGCCGTCAGCTTAATTTTGAATTTCAACGCATCCATTCAAAATGTGAACAATGGTGGAGTAAGCTGTGCTTTTGAGTGAAGAGGATCTTTCTTCATCATATTTTTTGTTTTGAAAATTGAAAAATTTCGTGTTTTCGACAGAAATTGATATCTTAACTGTACCAAAGCTCACCGGTGTCGCAAAATCTGTGCAGGTCGGCTGTTGTCACTGTAATAACATATTAAAAATATCTGGGTTCAACTGAAAGGGCATAACAAATCAACTCCAGCCTTCTTTTAAGTTCGACCTCTATTTGCTGGCTCATATTTTATCATGTAAGTCCAGCGCTCTTAGGTACTTCAGTACAGATAACTCTGTACTACGGTTGTTATACAATACTTTGCGTATTGTGCCTATAACTCCCGTTTCAACCCTTGCAGGGCATTTCACCTTGGCAATAGGCCCAACTGTCGTTAAGTCGAGGCCCGTGAGTGAGTCGAGTATGTCCTATCCTCAGCCGAGTCAGAATCTTCTGATCTCGAGGGTAGGGCATATCTTTCCACTCTTGTGTCACATTCTTAATGCGATGTAGAAACGCATCACGGTTGTTTTGCCAAGATTCGTCCCACGCACATCGGGAGGTCTGCTTCAGCGGGTAACATCGCTCTGGGGAATAGGTATATCCTCCAGCTGAGCATGACGACCCTGGTTTGGCAAGGCTCCGCTACAAATCCTATAGGCCTCGTTGTATTGAGGTTCTAGGATTTTAAGCAGGGTCATTCCGCTGCATTCAACTTAATGTTGACGTTGCACTTCACTGCCTTGACGTGCTTCACATACCACAGTTTTTGACCAAGCTCGTCGATACAAACGTGAGGGAGCCTTGGCCTCCCGAGCAGAACACAAATGCATATGAATACCTAATTTTGATCTTGATAACTGGCCTTGGTATTAAAGAGCTCAGATTAAGAGGTAAAATACCTAAGCAAAATACCTAAGAATTGCAAGCAAAATGTCTCTAAAATAACTAAACTTGATATTCCGGATACCTGGTTAAGTATCTGGTCACCTTAGAGGTATTATTTTGGTATTGTCTTACCTCAATTCGGTATTCACATGACATTGTCGGAACAATTTGATGGTATTATCCTCAGGTATTTTACCTCTTAATCTGAGCTCATAAATACCAAGGCCAGTTATCAAGTTATTCGATTCTGCTCGGGCTGTGGGTATGACCAAAGCAGACGTACATGGTCTTAAACTTTTCGGAGAAAATCATAAAGCCAATACCATCTGCCCAGCCAACCACATCATCAACTGCTTTTTGCATGCGACTTGCTCGGATAGGTGGTGATAACCCGACCAGAAGGGTATAACATAAAAATAACAAAACTATAACAAACCTTGTTGGGACTAACTGATTATGATGTAAATTTGCTAAAGACGTTTTCATTTGAATCACTATATAACATACTAATAACAAATTGAGATATAATGCCCTGAGAGGCACAATCTGCGTAAAGAAATAAATTAATTGTAACATTAGTTTGTTTTGTTTGTGTTATATCATCATAGTTTGCTATAATTTTGTTGCCTCTGGATGATTTTTTGTTACAATTTCTGTTATTTTAACAACATTTGCGATCTAAATTCTAACAACCTCTGTTACAAAAGCAGCGTAACTGAATAACAAAATTTGAAATAATTATGTTGTTTCCTTTTGGTCGGTAATTAACAAGACAGAAAATGGAAGAAGCTAACATCTAACATTTTACAAAATTTCTTGCATTTCAGGATCAACCGAATGAAGATCATTTATTATTGATACGAATGCTTGTAGTATTTTTCATTTACATAAATATATACACCATAATATAAATATTTAATGGGAATGGGAGGGACCACCAGGGCACTCGATTGAAGCGCTCTGGATGCGGAGAGTGGGAATGCCAACTCCCCATTACTAACAGTTTGTGAATACAGGGCGGGCTCTTTTGAACAATTGTTCAGTCTTATTGTTGGAAGGAGATTCTTTATATCCCTGAGGATACGTATTTTTTTTTTTTTTTTGTCTGGATTATCGAGATTTTCAGCCTCGGGCTGGTTCATCTCCCGTCGTAGTCACTCAAATACCTCTCTTTGGGTATTTTCGTAACTTGTCCGGGGGTGAGATTCGAACTCGTGACTTTGGCGTGAGAGGTAAGGATGTTAATCACTACGCCGGGGTCGCCCCCACTTGTGGATACGTATAAGTGATGTTGCATATCGATCCACCCAACCTCTTTTTGGCCCTTCATACAACGGCATGATTAGGATAATCAGAGGTTATTAAAGCTTGATCAAGTCTAACAGAGGGGAGAGCCCATTGCTGTCGGACTTAGTTTCCGTGCTACAATGGGTGGTAGTACATATCATACATCATACATCATACATTGAACAACAATTTTAATATAATTCAATGATACACCGTTTTGGTTTCATACTACTCTGATACACTCCACTTGATAAGAAGACACGATATCATGATTGATACATGCACCGTGTTAGATACGACGTTTTGACAGATCTTTCTTCACTTGGATCATATCAGCTACACGGGTTCAAATTTCAAAACGCAGATGCACCAGTGTATCTGAACTATTTTCAAAATATTGAGGAACAGCAGATAGAACGCGTATGGATTTCTTTTCGTCGTTGATGAATAAAATTTCCTAAACTATTTGCTAATTACTCGTGTTTTAAGAATGAAAGTAGCAACAATGACATTTGCGCCTGACGTTGGTTTGAAAAGTTATGCTTGATTTCCCTTTTAGATAATATCAGATAAAATAATTATATTAAAATTAAGTTGAGTTCCCAAACCATAAGCTAGAAACCACCAACTCAAATGTTGTTTGTTAAAAGTTAATCACTTATTATTTGAACAATGATAAAAAAAAATTCTATTGAAACGTAATGAGCACGGTGAGTAAAAAACGGTGTTTATATATGCACTAAACATTTTTTTTCGTAAGAATGCTACCGTAAACATGGATTTTGTACATACAAAAAATTTCTCGTAAATAGTTTTTAACATTCTCAATGCTTGTCATCTGGTGAAATGCTATCCTTACACCTTTTTGTACAATGCACGAAATGAATTTCGTGAAGACCAACCAATCGCTGCTTCTCTTCAATCGTACTCATACATGTTGATATTGCTGATTGAGTGGGCTGGAATCATTGATTTATCCTAAAATAAAAATTAAACCGCTATTTAGAAATCTAAGTTTATACTCATTAACTAAGTAACTTCCTACGAGTCACCATGTTTTTGTTTCTTCTTTCATGGATGCAAAAAACACCAAACTAATTTCCAACGCAACATTTGAATAAGGCGTATGTGTAAAATGGTTCAAATTCAATACTAAAATGGATCAATTACGAACTGGAAACAATTATGTTTATTATTTGATTGTGAATGTAATTGACCGTATACACAAATATTGGAGGGTCATGTGCAGTTTGTAGCTAGGACAGCTGGTGATTAATGATTAAGGTGTCAGCGTCATCTTTGATATTTATGCGAATTGGACTAGTTTTGACAGAACCAGAGCACCACAAATTTTTGGGTACACATATTTAGTACTGAAGCCGTCATATTGTCAAGCCTGTGGTTTTCGTACACTGAACGAATGTTTTTTTTGTGTCAACAAATGCTTCGTGCTTTTGACAGTTGTACGTATGGCATTGAATACGAAGGTAGCTTCTTAAAAAGTACCAATCAATTTATTTGCAGAAAACAACGAATACACTTGTTAGTGCTACCTCCGATTTCATAAGTTAAACGAAATTTAATTTTCAGTGTGGGTGAGGGTCTTGGAGGAAAAGAACATTTTCAGTTCAAACTAACCTAGCCGCATTAAGTTCAATTTTGAAACATGGGGAACATCGAAGGACTTTAAATCGTTTTTTTTTTATTCCAGAAAAAGCCTAAAATGGTTTAATGGGACGGGTATTGTAAAATACTTTGGGTGAGAGTAGAGAAGATAATGCACCCGTCGTTCAGACGTATTGTCACACATAGAGGGATCGATTCCCACTCTAGCCGGTGGAACTTGAAAATGTCCCTACTCTACTGGTCCACAGGGCGTTGTTTTGTCCGTTTTATAATATTAAGTGTTCAGTATGGTTGAAGACGGTGTAATTGTCTCTCTCTCTAAAAAAAACTTAGTTTGCCACCCCCTCCTTTTTAAACCCGGGCTACGCCTATGCGTTCAACTGTCATGTTCCAATATAATGACTACGCTGTACTGCAAGGCAGCCACGGATAATTGAATCTGTGGCTGGAACCACAGGTATAATGGAATTTGATGAAACGACAGAATAAGAATCGGATTGTGAGATTGGGCTAGTTAGTGGTTTTCAACGATATTCACAATTAGTATATTCACGTGGGTCCAGTGAATATATAAAAATTAAATCCGCTTAGGATTAAATCGAGAACAGGTAGGTACTCTTACAAAGCTCTTCGATATTCTATTTTCGTCAGCGACACTAATACAGACTTCAATGGGAAGAATATGATGCAAATAATTAAATAAGTATTGATGTCCTAGGTTCTGATCAAATATATGTTTGAGCACAGGATTTAAAACCGATGAAAATACTCATTACATTTGAGAAATAAAACGTTCAAATGACACCTTTGCGCTCATTTTGAGTGCAACCAGTAATAATTGTGTTATTTTCCTTAAATGTGCATTAGGATAGGACAAGTAATGGTCAAGAAATGCTTTTACTGTCGGTATTACTTACCTTGTATGCAGCTGAAAAGGAGGGCAAACTTCGTAACTTTAGTAACGCCTGCCCATGTAATCTTAATGGTACTGTCACTTTTCCTTGCGGAATAATATTCCGTTCGATAATTCCGCAAGGAAAACTGACATGTCACCCATATTGGAGCATTTGTCAAAATTACTTCGGTAGAAATGGCAAAAATTACTTCAGGTGTTTACTTGTCAGCTGCATACTAGGCTTAAACCGTGGAAATCCTTAGTTTTCGGGAAGAAGTTTTGAGTCAAATAAAACTGTTCAACAAACAGTGAATGTAGGGTAAAACAATATAAAATTGGGTTCTTATTTCATTAAATGTATAATAATTGCAAAAGGGATTTTTAGTTTTATTTTATTCTTGTGTATGAATCAAGTACTACATTTTACGCGAAATATGTTTACACTTAGATTTTTCCTTTTTATTACCATAACATTTTTTTTTAAATGACCAAAGATTAAATACACTTAACTAATTAGGCTGACTTCTGATAACTTGTGCTACTCTCTCTCTCTCTCTGCGTCATAGTCTTTGTTCAATTTTGATTAATAACTTTCATAATCTATATTAGCGCACTGATCCTTCGATATTGCATCGAAGCTAACAACTACAAAAAACTACATTGTAGTCAATATCCGCTTTCCAAAACCTGCAACGAAATGAATTCCAGCAACACGGCTTCGGCTCGGAACAATCCAATTTTCTCTAATGCCAAACAAATTGAAACGGTGGCAAAAATGAAATCAGCAATTCACGTTCCATTTCATGATATTTTCTGCACAACAGACAGGACAGGGAAAGGATGAGTGTGCCTATGTATTGCAACCAATACACATTGATCATACCCTATTCCGCAGGAGCTCAGGCGGTGGAGTGACAATTTGACTGACATATATATGATGAAAAAGAGTGGAACACTAGAAAAGAAAGGACACGACTATATTATGGCCTAAATAACATGGACCAGTGGATCAAACCGCTGCCTTTAGAGGTGGAATCTGCTCACGATATTGTCATTTGAAATTCGATTTTAAGCATATAGATATTTCATAATATAACGTTACTTCAATATTTGGCTGCAGTAGGAAATCTATTGCAAAGGATAGTTCACATAAACAGTATGAAAAAACCATCGGGAAAAAAATAAACGGTATCCTAGATATCCTGGATATTTCGATTTGTATGTTTGAATTGTATTTATCAGATATGTGTGCATATCTGCAGATGTTTTATTATTTTTAACACAGTTAAATTCTCATTGAACGTTATGTGATCGAAAAATAGTTCTTCTAGACTAGTCTAGGGTAGCACAGCCAGTTCTCGAAATAATGGTTTCTGAGATTTGTGTCATCGAAAATGCAAAGTTGTGATGCAATATTTCTCTAACAGCGCCATTTTGAGGATTCTCTCAATTTTCACCTTGATGATTGTGAGCCGGATTAAAGTACCCCGGTTGTTTGGGAGCAGCGGGTGTGATGGGAAGCAGTCAGTCGCTTGCTGCGATTTGTTCTTCCAACTGTATGAGATTGGATTTCGAGAAACTGAACGGGCATAAAATTCATTGGCATCAACCAAAACCATCAACAACACAATACGGCAAAGTGGAAAGCCAAATACCTTTCTTGTCTACTGAAATGATTGGGAGTTGAGTTGCGATAAGAAGATCTAGCATCCAATTCGAATAGATAACATTCCACATAGCGGTATTTCGATATGACTGAGGTGAAAAGTTGGCATTGATTGTGTCGTTTTCGGACATTTATTAGTTTGAAATTAAAAATAAGAAATAGACAGATGAAACATGCTGCTGCTGCTGTAATTATGTATATTACATTCCTTTATATATTATTAGTAATAAAAATATATAAAGGAATGTAATATACATTATCAGAATCTACTTTCGTGCATAACGATACAAACCGCACGTGTTCCTATAGTACTTTCAAAAGTGTGGCAAAGGACCATTTTGAATGCAGTCATTCGATTGGTCTTTTAGTTTTCATGATTACTTGAAACATGTTGAAAATATGAAATGTAGGTCTCTCTGCCAGCAAAACTTCTATTTTTACGAATGTAGGCTTGGGTAGTTTAATTTTATCGGTTCCGCGGTTCCAAATCAGGTCCTGAAATGTGCGTGTGCGCGCGCGCGCGTGTGTGTGTGTGTGTGTGTGTGTGTGTGTGTGTGTGTAGTGTGTGTGTGAGGAGTGTAAAAAGAGAGAGAGAGAGAGAGAGAGAGAGAGAGAGAGTGCGTGTGTGCGTGTGTGTGTAGGTATGTAATCAATATAACGTATTTTGGTCAGGAACTGTATTATGAAACGAATCTGTTTGCAACAATCTTTGAAGTGACCATTGAAGGCAGCATTAATCCGGGAGCTCGAAGGCGACAGCTCTATTGCAGATCGAGCTACCCGTTTCAGAATGTCTGGAGTGTCTCGCCAATTTCGAGGTTACTTTCACATACCCCGCGTGTAAACATTACCGATATCATTTGGATAAGGTTTCTCAGCACCCTTCCATATTTGGAAATTCAAAATTACCAAACTAGGCACGTGTTTAGTATTATTTGAAGACAGGTTTTGTAAAATATTCATAATCAGATAGATTTCACCAAAGGCTGCCTTTAAAATAACTCTAAATTAATGAAACAAATTAAAATTTTCGATGCTAATTCGCAATTAATTTTATGTACTCGTGACAAAATCAATGCAATATGTAAATAAAATAACGTTGCTAAGCTGCCCGTTAGATATGCAACTAGCATTACGAAAACGGATCTGAGATTGTGCATCGAAACTTCTGTGCCAGCCTCGTATGCGTGTATGCGAGTTGGTTTCGTTCGTTGGTTCTGACCAGCAAATTGCTATTTTCTCCCGCACAGTTCTACTTTTCATTACAAACAAGTTTTTCACTCCACACTCTACCAAAAATCAAAATCCTCGGGGCAATTTTTAACCGAACTCTCCAACACAGTGTTTGTTTTTCAAGAAGAATTACAATAAGCGGGAAACACTCTTCCTATATTTTCTAAAACAGGAGTACCTCCAAAAATTGATCTGGAATGCACATTTTCTTGTCAACTCTGGTAAGCAAATCCCATTCAGTTGCACTTCGATACACTTTCAATATCAATTTCGGTCGAAGACACGATACCCTAATAACATTGCTAACACCATCCTGCTTTATTAAGTTTATTAAAGTTTTATGAAAGCCACTTGAAATCAATTTGGTTTTATTATGGCCCCAAGAGGTGCCAATAGGTTTCATATTTTAGTCAAGTTTATGAGAACCTACACAGCTTGTTTACAACGATTTTAAAATCTCTTTTACTCCTATCAAAGGTTTTATTTCGACTTTGTGAACTCGTAAAATGCTGTTTTGAAATGCCGTTTTAGGACGCATTGATATTATCTTATTATGGTCAGTTGAAAACGCATTTTTAAACCATTTTGCCTCCAGTAAATGCATTAAATGGCAAATCAGCATTGAAGGAAGTCACCATAAGACCAAATAGTTTTACAATAGTCATTGCGAAGAAAAAATGGCGTTTTGGCAAAACTGTGATTTTTTTCCAATCGCCATATTGAAATGTAAGAAATTATGGAAATGTGGAAAAATAAATGCATCAAATTTTCGATGGTATGCAAATAAACTGTAGATCGGAGACTGATTTCGGCTTTCTTTTAGATAATCTCATCCAATTCCAAGCACTTTTCAGAAAATTCATAATTAATTTATCGAATATATTTGTTTTAATTTGATTTAAATCGCATAATTTCCGAGGCGCATTAATTTTCGGCAATTATCGTGCCAATATTCACCATGAAAATAAATGCGCATCAAATTTGGAACATATTAGCTGTAGAAAACACAATTTGGTTTGGATATTTTGCTATCAAAAAAAAATCCCTGCAACACTAGACCTTTATTTTTACTGCTAAATGAATCAGAAGAGCAGAGAATCGAACAAAGCAGAACAACAAAAACCAACCTCAATTTCACAGTGAAGTTTGACAGCTTGGCAGCCAGTAGGTTTAATGAAGGTTCTTAAGTGGTCGTAACATCTGTCATTAGAACATTTTTAAAATCTTTATGTTCTTGTAAAGGTTTTATTAACTTGTTTTCACAACAAAGTGGGCCATTTTGTACAAATTTCGGCTTTAAAGAAGCATAGAGGAGGTGTTGGTAGACAAAACAGTTTTGTATGTAGTTTTAGCAACAAAGCCGGGAGGAGCGCTATACGGCTGGAATAAAACTAAAATTGTTACTTGGTTAATTAACGGCAATCAACTATGACAGAGAAGAAAAACGTCTATTTCACTCAACTCAAAATGAGGCCCCAAAATTTGAGCTAACTGTTTGCGAGCTCGAACAGAAATCCAAACTTATTATTCTCATCCTCTTACGGCGTAATGCCTTATGGAAATGTTTATTTGAAATTTACTCACAACAAATCTTCCCATGGCCGGCGTCGTTGATGTAGTGGTAAGCGTGACTGCTACTTGGCATCCCAGTGGGTCTGGGTTCAATCGCAGTCAACGTCGGTGGTTTTTCTGAGGCGAAAAAATCTGGTCACGTCTTCGGAAGAGAAGTAAAGCCGTTGGTCCCGGCTCATATTCATGAGTCGTTAGGTAGGGTCCAGGTGGTGGAGTCGTCTTCCTGACGTCGGTGGTTGTCACCATGAGAGGAAATAGGCCGACGTAAAATAAAGAAGAAAAAAAAATCTTCCCATGAACAACTTTGCCCAAGACCACTCTTCGATTGAACGCCAAAGTTCATTAGTTGTTTAATGACAAAAAGCCCTTCAGCAACATTCTCAGGATCATGGGCTACAATTTCTCATTGTTCTAAGAGGGCTTCTTCGCTCTCCCACCCTCTTCTTCCGTACTTTTTGGTTTGGTGGTCATGGCCGATTCATCAAGGAACTCCCCAATAAGACTTCCAAACTTCAACCCAGATAACGAACACAAAATCCTAAGCTTACACTTTGACGGAGAGTATCTCGCGTCCGCCAAATACGGCCCATTCGGAACTGTCCGCCAGGGATCTATTATTTGCACTAGTTCAGGATAGTTTGGGGGGTTTTCAGTTTTGGAGTAGTGACACGAAACCAAATCAGGCCACAACAATGGTTTCTGATCGTGCTGCCTCAAAAATTACACAAGCCATTTTTGGAGGCACTCTGTTTTGTAAATCTCACCGTTTTGTTCACGAAAAGGCACATTTTTGGTCACGAAAGGTTCACTCCGTATGCCACAACTGTAAGTGGACAAATCGGCTACTTCGAAGCGAATTTCGACAGCTTCTTCTATTTGAAACGGTCATTCACAGCAAACTTGTGCTTACACGTGAAGTGTTATTGTTCCGGTAGCTGCTCAAAATCCGCTTTTGTACGTTTTCAATCTGGATCATTTCTTAACGGATTCTGGACGAAACTTGAGGTTTCGAAACATCAGTTTTTTTTTCAAGTCCCGAATTGAAATTTTTGTATTCCGCTTAAAATTAGCAATCAGCGCTCTTTTTGCGAGTTGTTTCCATTCTTTGTGCAGTTCCTGGCTTTTGATCCACTGTAATCTGCTGCTGGAATCTTTGAAGGACCCTTGAGGTGGTCGAACCATGTATATTCATCAGTTTTCTCAAGGCATGATGTTAGAATCCATGATTTTGCATGTAGGTAAACGTAATCCTTTCGCGAATGGTTTGCTGATTTTCTTCTATCTCGACTGGAATCTCACATCACAGTTGCACAACTGAGCGGATGTTAAAAACACACTCTTAAGAGGAAGTGGGCATTATTTTGTAAATTTCGTTACGGAAGTTTGAAAGTTTCGCAATAATTATCGACTCACCCTTTAGCATGCCATTTTCAACGCGCACATTTTGAGTTTTGGAACTTCATAGAGTAAACAACGGCGCTGGCCACGACCTTACAATAATCAGGGAATGGAGGAATGTTAGTGTGACATCCTTTGCAACAAGAGGCCACGGAAACTCTTGCATTTCCATGGTAGAAGTACCCAGCTTTTTGGTAACATCTCGAACAGAACAGTTTCCTTTAATCGAACAAGCCATCATGACCTCCGGTCTATATTGCGGTCCAGTATTTCTGGTTTTCGACCACATTTCAATGCGTCCGCGAAGCCACAATCCTCACCATACTTCCGGATGGCATTTCGTACCGCTCCGATCCGCACACTTTCCAATTTCGCCATTGAAATGAATGAAATATTGGGAATTGAGCACCATTTGTGCACAATCTGTTTACATTTTTCGGGAGAAATGCCTTGCATTTTTATGACTTGGTTGCAAACATCCGATTCCGACACATAAATCTCGTTCTTCGGAATGTAAACAAAGACGCACAGTGAAAATCAGCTGCCTTACGTCATCCGGTTTCGTGCAGTTTAGTGTAGAAATCGCGCTTATACTTTCTGGTACACCCTATAATTTCCCACTTACCGCACTTTCAAATTTCACCGTAAGGCAGCGTTAATTGTTCTTTTTACTCAGTAACTAAACATCGACACAACCCTTAAATGCTTATGCTCGAAACAAACTTCCTTGAATTTCTGAAATAGTGACATCATTTCTCATAAAAAAAAACCTCATCACTACTACACAACCAAGAATTGAATAATAAGTAAACAGATTTCTAACAACCTCTCCAAATTTTACGATGAACAAAGTAGGCGTTCGTTATGCTTTTTTAGTAGAAATCTAGTAGAAATTTAGGATGAGAAAATTTCGTGAATAGAAGGGGTAATCCAGCACTTTCTTTTGAGGAATTCTTAAGCTTGTTGGCTTCAACTAAAGAGCAGCACACTTTTGTATAGAGTTCAGTTCTGCTCAGCAATGTTAACGTTTGCTTACAAGTCATTGAAACTCGTCTACCAGTACAACTTGATTTGATTCACGTCGAGTTGGTGAAAGCGATTTAACTTCTCTATAGCCACATTTATTACCATGTGATAGAAACCTAGTTATGCTGAACTGTCGTTTGAAACCAGGTCTGCCGTTGAATATTTTCGTTTTATATAAATTCAAAACCAATTATAAAGTAATCAAACAATTTTTAGCCGTATTACGCTTCCACGTTCAAATAATTGCATTCATACTGCGTTCTCAGGATTCTTTTTCATTGCTTAAGATATCTGACCTACGACATTTTCTAATCAACAGACCAATCAATCAACAACAAAAAAACAACAACTCATTAGTGATTGCTAATTAACATCTGCTCTTATTAGATACGACGTCCAGAAAGAACTCCAAACTTATTCTCCCACCGAAACTGAACGATGCTCAAATTCGATCACAACAGCACATTTCACCGATTGCTTGGTTGCAAAAATAACACACAGATTGACGTGCGCAACGTGACGTGAAAGCCAAATGGCATGCTGTGATTGGATGCATCCGTTCGATGATTGACTCTCTGTGGAGGTTTAAAGCAAAAAAAAAAAGAACCAATCATCGTCTGGTGGTAAAAATTATAAATTGAATTTTATTCAATGTAGTATGATATTAATTTAGTTGCATTTTTGCTGATTGTTTTCATGCACAGGAGAATTATTTTCAAATCTATTATATTGCCGGAGCCTTGGTTTCTTTTCAAAAGCAGAAGACACATGCATGAATATAAAGATAGAAGAGAAAGAAGCATTTGATTAGAGTGGCGATTGCGTTGCAAATAGATTACATATAACTTTATTCTATGACTGATGAGAACGACAATAAAGTGATGTACATATACTTGAAGATGTGCATATGCTTTAAAAAATACTGACGTACTTAAGGTTTCAATTGAAAATACGTCGGCTGAAATTTCAAAGTATCTCTAATAGTTATGAACCAATCTTCGCATAAACCAAAAAAAAAAAAAAAAACATTTGGCTGCTTTCATTGTGAGTGCATTGAGTTCTCACTAGAAGTGTATATTATCAAGAGTAAGCATGGTGCATTATTTTGTCATAGTTAAAGCTATAGATCGTGAGCTCTTCCTATTAACAGGATTATAAATTATGTTTCCATTCCAAAGCATCACGAACATTAAGAACTTTTTGACAAACAAAAATTTATCTGTGTTGTTTGCATTGCTTGTGCTGCCATGAATGTCAAACGGTGAGGAAAATATTTTTTTTTGGGTTTATAAAACGTTCTTTAGATTAAAATGCTACATCTTCGAGTTGTGTGTGTTTAGACCATCCACATTTTCGTTTGAAGTTTGCCGGTTGTATATAGGAAAGTCTTATCATCGATGCATTCAGTCTAGCCAAATTGTATCGATTGCAGATGAAAGTAAAATGAGTGAAGTGAAGATTGAGATCATCGTGTGTTAATATTTGCTGAGAAGGTTTGATTGGTTGGATGGATTTTCTACTAGACACAATACTATTTAGATATGATAGGTGGCCTTTCATTTATGCATAATTTGTTATGATATTCATAGTGGGCTTCAAATGGTGAGTTGACAACTTCGAAGGAGGGTGCAACTGACCTCTGGTCCTCACAAGTTCCTAACTCCACAAGTCATATGATCACAAAAGATTGCCAGCTGAAACATGTAGACGCTGGTTGGCCTAGCCTGGGCAATGTTGACATTTTGACAATAGCGAAGTGAGGGGGTGCGAATGAAGCTCGTGTACCTATAAATCAATGTGTATACCCATACCTGTTAATAATTTCATATTATTTTCCATTTTCATTTAATTAATAATTTCAGCATGCTTTGGAATCAACTTGCAATCCAAAACCATTAATCTCAAGAGCCTGGAGCAACATGGCAACCATCAAAGGCGCAATTCGTTTTTCAGCATTTCATCATAACTTTTACATTAAAATTGCACTTCAGAACTTCAACTACTATATTCATCAATAACTGGCATGCGCTCATAAACAGTATAGGATTATATTTAGATATTTTGTTTAGTGGTAAAACGATTAGATCAGCCATTCATTTCAGAAATCATCAAACCGGGCTCTTCCAGCACTCCGATTGCTATCTTGGAAAAAAAATTCCCCTGTTCTTATAACAACTATATAAATGGGATTTAGGGGGTAGCCTAAGGCCAGTCTCTTGTCATGTGAACACACGCGGCCTTCTGGCCGTAGTCTTTCGAAGGTCCTCATTGAGATCAACTGGCCCTGCTACAACAAGCCATCACGTAGGCTATTTTCACAGGGCAACCTGCGGAGGATAGTACTGCAGACATACGTAATCCTTGTACTGATGGTGGGTTCTTATCACATCATCATCAGCATCATTAGTTTGTTATAACATTCATGTTGCGTTTGATCACTTGAGAGCATAAAAAAACTTTCCCTTATGCATTCATTCGCAAATCAGGTTACAACCGAAAAAAAGGCGATAATAATAATGACGTTTGTTGCACCAGCAACCGGACAGACGAGATGAAAAAACGATTTCCGATTCCGTAACACTTTATTTGGGATGTGTGTGTTATAAAATCCCTTTGGATATATAAATATAATTGAAATTAGAATAATTAGCTTTAACTTCAGTCGTTTTAATAATAGTTAACTTAGGTATAATAGTGTTCAATTTTGGGCTTCTACCCTAGCGCACATAGTAAACTTGTCGCAATCTCAAATAGCTAATAATTGTGTATAATTCAATTGATCTAATTCATTCTTATTGCTACTTACGTTTAGTGTTTCTTCAGATAAACAACCTGTCCGTGCCTGGCAACAATTGTCCGTCGTAACCGTGTCACTAGTATAGGGAATAGCTTTAGAATATAAACTCTTTGTTGTTGTTTTTTTGTGTGTTTACCTTATTTTCTGATTACGTGATTAGTCTTAATTTAATTTTAACTCGCACTAGCTAACAAGTTTCGCACTGAATTTATTCACTTACGCTCAATACTCAACTTAACTCAAAACGCTTTTGTTTTCACCCGCAAATACTACTTTACATAGCACACGGTGAATAGGTGACAGTTCGGACAGCAGCAATGAAGTAGTGTGCGCTCGGCATCAAGGTTGTCGAAGTTTGGAAGGTGCGTTACATCCAGCAGGGTTGTGACAACGATTTTAATTCGTTGATGAGGCTCGGCAGCACTAAACAACGAAGGATATTTTCATTGTGTGTTGACAAAATGCTTCTTGTCATCGTTATTTTAAAGAGGAAATCTTGAGGATGTCACTATTGCACTTATTCTTGTTCTACCCAGAATTTAGACATTGGATTTCACTGACTCATTTCCTGATTCGCACCTGTCCAAGCATTTTAAGGTTATTACTATTTGTTTTTTGTTGGTTTTTATCGGTGACGTAGAAAATTAAAACAGCTATATATTTGCGTAACGCGTTTCGGCCTACTTTTCTTCAGCCATCATCAGACGCAGAATGCTGGTTGCTACCTCACTACTTGTTACGTCAAACTATACTTATTTTAAGGTTATGTTTACATGGCGGAGTATTACCTCCGAAATCTGAAAAACACAAAAAAACAGCGCAAATTAATCTAAAGATGTCATCAACAGTACCAGGGGGACCTCTCTCCGGTTCGCCCCAGCCCCCCCTTTCCGGTGGCGTTTTCTCGGGGGGGCGGGGGCCCCGGGGGCCCTTCGGCGGAGGAGGTGTTCTCAATCCCGCAATTACGGGCAGGCCCCCGGTTTTGCGGGCGCCCTCTTCTCCTAAAATTTTCCCCTTCTCCCCTCTTTCTCCTTTCTCTCTCTTCCCCTTGGCCCCCGGTGGCCACCCCCGCCCGCCCCCCCCCTCCACCTCCCTCCTCTCCCCCCCGCCCACCCTCACACTCACTGTCCCCGACCGCCACCGGTCGGGGACGCGCGTCACAGAAGTATGGGAGCATGCTTACATGTGCCCACCTCAACGATGTTCTAATTGCTAGTTCCAGCCGTCAAAGTCATTCCGGCCCTGGGTCTAGCGATGGGGACAGGGCTCTCTAACCTGCGATCTATGGCAAGTATCCTTCATCTAATGACGTTGCTCGGGCTGATGTTCGCTCGCCGAGTACCAGTTGGCTTGCAGTGACGCATGCTACGATGTTTACGCCTTCACGGAAACCTGGCTTAATATAAATACATTATCAAAGCAACTGTTCGACGACACGTATTATGTCTACCGGCAAGACCGGTCGTCGCTCAATAGCAACAAGAAATCTGGTGGTGGAGTTCTTCTTGCCGTGCGCTCAAAATTCAAATCTCGACTTCTGAAGCCTCCAGAAGACTCGACGGTTGAACATCT